>JZKD02S0267078.1:865053-881345 GCA_000966675.3 Picea glauca | reverse complement strand
TTGTGTACTGAAGGAAGGCATTGTAATTTCAAGGATATATTGATTTTCATATTTTTTTAAATATAAAACTAATATCATAAATTTTAAAAAAAGACACCACACTAGAAAAATGGGTTCTCTACAATTACACAAGTTTTGGAAGGAAATTCCATTGTTAAGGGTCTCAACACTTGCACTAATGGAAACATATACCTTATATTTTCTATAAAAAAAGATACCACTATTAGAAAAACTCAAATTTTACATAGTTACTCACAATTTCTATAAATAAAAGTTGTATATTTGGAAAGATAATTCAATTTCTTACATTTCATCGTTTTACACCATATTCAAATTCACTATAAAAGTACCTTGAATAATCCCTCCAAGTTAACATATTCGTTTTTTCCATGTTTCCGTTTCCACTAACGCGTCATGAGAGACCATCATTAGCTTGCACATGCCCTAATCCCTATTTGTTAGTTTGAAATTTATACTTTATGAATTCTCTTATGTTCCTTATTATTTCTGATTTCCCATGTTCATAACATCTTTAAATTCATGGACTTCCTTTCTTAGTTCAACTTATTATTGTGGAATAAGGTCTTCATTAATGAATATTCTTGATTCTTTAATTTTGATACTTTTCTTAGAATTCTTAGTTTGTTTTCATTTGTTTCAACCTTTATTCAAATTATATGCCTCTTACCATAAATGTATTTACCAATTCCCTATGCTTTCAAAATCCCTAGCTTTTCAATTTCTAATTTGTTTTGTAGAACATTTGATGACTTGGTTAGAATGTCTTCATTTATCTTCTCATCTAGCCCAACTATGATCAGGCTTATACCTTATTTGTTGCATTTGTGCTTGAGTTAGATAACCTTGTTCATTTCCTCCATGATCGGTTGCATGCCAATGTTTGGTTTCAATAGTGTCGAGGAATGAATTGTATGATCAAGCACCTTAATGCTAGGGTCAACAATTGTGGTATAAATAAAGTTAGAAGACTTCTTTTCTTCATCCAAGTCTTGATATAGTGTTTTCACTCTTCTTCAATTTCTTCTTTTTGTCATTTTATTGATTTAATTCTCCTTCTCCTTCTATTAATTTTAGTTGATTTTTTTTATATAATGTTCATGTGCAAATTTGGATATTATATTTTGACCTTAACACATTGCTTTGAATCTTTTTAAAACCTAGTTCTTTTAACTTATTCACTAAGTGTTTATGATATCTAAATCATCATGGAAACCTCCCATGGCTAGTTTGGAGGGTATTCCCTTGAGTTATAGTCTTAATTTGTGTCGGGCAATTCAATTGCTTAAAATGATTTCAATAAATTATCAACCAAGGATGCTCGTAAGCTTGTGATGATGCTGGAACAATATATGCAGGAGTACTAAACTAACTTTAAGCAAAGAAAATTCAATCAAATCCTAAGTTTTTCAACCCTTACTAGTCACGGTTCCACTGGTAGAAAATCGGGTTGCAAGGTGAAATATGATACAATGAATGTAATCTCCTTACAATAGTACTCTATCAACTTAATTAGGTTAGGGGTTGAAGATAAATTTTAAATCACACATGCACTAAATAAAGGCTTTGAAAAAAAGAAAATCCTAACTCTTTCAATCCTAGGTTGTCATTACTCCACTGGTAGAAAATCGGGTTGCAAGGTGAAATATGCTACAATGGATGTAATCTCCTTACAACAGTACTATGTCAGCATATGAATTTAAAGTATTTGAAAAGAGGGTTTTAATCACACTTGCGTGAAATAAAATTAATCTAGGAAAGAAGGGAACTATGATGATTTTTTATGCAACACTTAAGTGATAAGATGTGAGAGAGTTAGGGACTTTTCCATCAAAGGTAGTGGATGGCACTCATGGTCCTCTTCTTAACTTATCAATTATCTTGTCTTCATAAGCAACAACTATTCTATGATAATTTTTTCATGAACAACACAAAGGTACAAGAAATGATATACAAGAAATGAAACTGCATAAAATAAAGAAATAATATACAATGAAATAAAGTGCTACCGTGATCTATTTTGGAGTGAGCTCAATTCTCCTATGAACAAAGTAACAAACTATTCCATAACATCATACACTAAATTAAAACATTTTGCATCTAAAACTAGAGAATGAAAATTTATGTGAAAAATAAGATTTACTCTAATCCATCATAAGTTGAACACAATGCTCCAAGAGTCCTCCCCTTGGAATGGAGGAGGCACTCCTATTTATAAAAAAACTAAGATAAATAAAAATGAATTCAGATCCATAAATATCTCCTAGATCCACAAATTTCTCATGGTTACAATCATGTGCTAACACCTAGAAATAATATCTCTACAAATTATCTCACAAATCTCTCTTCCATGATTCTTCTCCATCCAAGATACTTGAGTGAATCTCCAAATATTCATCATATCTTCAAGGGGATGAAGAGGAAATTCTAATTTGAGGCTTGGTGGTCAAATATGACTTGGTTGGAATCTTCAAATAAACCTGTAAACATCATAGAACTCATCCAACTTTGATGTATAAGTGAAACCATGTTATTTTTCTAGTATTTAATTATAAATTCACTCAAAGTACTAAAATAAATGGTTTGGAAAATAATAATTCTAAACCCATATGTAATCATGAAATTGGTTTTAATATAAGGTTACGGGAAAGCGGAATATGGTTGAAAGTGAAGGGAAAGGTGTGTAGAAAGGTGGTATTTTGGTGACCCAACATTCCCCCTAACTGAATATGTTACATGTCCTCATGCAACCTTGCATTGATTTTCCTGAATTGTGTGATGGAGTCTTATTTTTCTAAAAAATATCTAAGTGGTAGTTGTTTCTTGTGGTTGGTTCTTGTGTGACAACCATAAGTATTGCAAGTGTTGGTTCTTATGTGACAACACTTTTCTTTTCTTATTGCTACAAAAAAGAATAAACTTAAAATTTCAATCATATGAACACATTCAAAATAATGAACAGTGATGTGCATATCAACCATTCAATCATTTCAGCCTCATTTGCTTGATATTATTGTAAGAAAAATATTCCCCTGAAATAGGATGCTATAGGAAGCTATGGAATTTTTGGTTCAAAATTAATGAAATAGGCTGCTGAAAGTTAAGTTTTTTGTAGCTACATAATTTTTGGTGGTTGTCAAAAGTTAAGTTTTATGTAGCTACAAAATTACAAAAATTAACTTGTTGTAGTAAATCCTTTAATCAATGAGTTTTGAATTGGAACTATAATCATCTGAAAGGTGCTCAAATATGTCAAAGCCATGGAAAACATTCTCAAAATGGAATATTTTCTTTGGAATGCATACTTCATATGTGAACCAATGATATGTTATAGAAAGTCAATAAAGGTGTTTGCAATAACAACAATAATCAGTTGGGAAAAACATGTTGGTCAATATGAGGTTATGGAATATGTAATATGGAATTGATAAATGGTATAAGAATGTAGGGTATGATGAATATCCCCCCCTCCAATTGAAGGTGTTCTCTGTCCTCAGAAAATGTAGCAAATAGGGATCAAGGTCATATAATGACATGGAATAGAGAAGGATATGTGTTGGGTCTCCCTTTTCGTATCTCCAGTTACCCCATTTTTATCTTTTATCTTGACCAAATTTTCCATAGATGCATGAACCATATACCTATTTTCCTCATTGTCACATCCTTTAGCTACTTTTAAATGTACATGAGGTGATATACATTTAGTCATGATTTTTTCGTGGTTTATTAATGGTTAGAATTGAATATTTAATGCTTAAGTTCTCTAATTACCTTGTTGTTAAAATATCAGTTTAGGCATACTTTTATGACAAAGTTCCTAGCCATCTGGTACCTGTGCTCATCTGATACTTGTGTTCATATGGTACCTACGCTCATCCAGTACCATTGTTTATTTGTCTACGTTCATCTAGTACTAGTCTCTATTTTACATCTGTGCTCGTTCGATTTTTGTTTCTGCATATGAAGACTTGAGTAACTGAATGGATCATCTTCGATGGGTCCAAGGAAGAAGTTGGTCAACGCATATTCTATTTTGGATTTCATGATATGATTCATCATCATGCACTTCATGTCATGAGGATGAAGCCACTTCCATGTAAAATGATTTATTTATCAATCACAAATTAGTACAATAATTTAACGTTATCTTTGTTAGGTAGCTATAGAGGTAGCGGGGGATCCTAGAGGGCCCATAGTGATAATAGTGGAGGCCATTCAATGTAAGGTGGACTACGTTCACTATAGTATTAAATAATTCCCACTATGATAGTTAGATATAATAAATGAATAGCTATATATAATAAATGTAAGAGGACTTCTTAGAAGGTTCTGCTTCTAGAACATTCCTCCTATAGAATGTTCTTAGGTGATGGTAGCACTATATAAAGTGGTTCAAGAAATGTAATGTGATATGAAGAGAAATATTTTATTTGGATCGATATCTCAATATGAGCAATCCCCCTCAAAGGGGCAAGTGAATAGGAGAGGATCCCTTCCATAATAGGATCCATTGTATGGTGTTGCCCTGCCTCAAGGTTTTGATATAAGTTTTCTATGTTTTTCCATATATCTTGTGTGGTGATTGTATTCATATATATTTGGTACTATTGTGGTATTTTGTGTTTAGGTATTTGGTACTTAACAATTGGTATCAGAGCACTTTCCTTGGCAAGAAGTGTGGGCAAATATTTTTAATTTTTGTAGATTTATTTTTTCGGAAAAAAATAGGGTCGCGACATTCCAGACGATGTATATAGGTTTTGGTGAAAAAATTGCAAAAATTGGTTGCATATATGAGTTCCTCTCAGAAAAAAAAATAACCAAGTTAAAAAGAAATTCATCTGAAACAGAGTCTGGGAAGTCAAGTTATTTGCATTTTAAGATCTGCAATTTTCAGGGTTTTTTCCGTGGACGATTGTGTCATTTTTCTGATTTATGTAGTAGTTGGGGATGAATTTTTCAAAACAAATTTCAGATCTAATTTCCTCTCACAATTTCACCCAATTTCAAAAAATATTTGCCCAAATTGGATCATTGGAAGTGAAGATATCGTTGATTTAAAATCAACTATTTTTTGGATTTTTCATGATGACGACAAAACTGCAGAGTTCATAACTTTTCATAGGATGCTCATATTGCTACCAGATCAATTCCATTGGATAAAAAAATTTAAAATATTTATTTTGGTATAATTTATGTGGTGTTTCCAATGGCTATTCCTTCCCAAACCCTCGAAGAAATTCTACAGATGATTGAAACATTCAAGGCCCAATTGTATGACATATTACATGACCTTGTAGATGGCCTCAAGGATAGTTTTCATAGTATTCAAGATTCATGGATAGAATGCAGGAGAGATATCTTATGGAATACATCATGGATGAATATCATCAAGAAGTGTATGCTTGGTATGCTTTGGAGGACGATTGTAATGATTGGTATATGGATAGTTGTCATTTTTGGAATGAAAACCACTTCCATCTTTTATTTGATGACTCTACTCCACCTTTTGTAGAGAACATAAATGTGACACATCATGAGATAGTTATTATTACCAGTGTCCATCCTACATATTCTGCAATGGTATCGTTCCTTCCAAATTCATCTTTGACCCTTTCCCATTATGTGGATGAATATTCTTATTTGGATCTACATGATAGGTGTTAGTATTAGGAGCATCATTTTCAGTTGATTATTGGGTGTCGATTTCTTCCGCGTGGAGTTCACATGAGAACTTGGACATGGGACCCTGGTTTACAATGGCGGTTGGACTACTTCAGCATGGTGGCTTTCAGTTCTCAATGGGACCCTGGTTCTCTAGTCTACTTGAGCACTATGGTCGACACTTATCCATGGACCCTAGTATATGGTTTTACATCAAGCATTGAGGACAACGCTTTCATAAGGGGTATGGAATGTTAGGTAGCTAGAGAGGTAGTGGGGGTGCCCAGAGGGCCCGTAGTGATAATAGTGGAGGCCATTCAATGTAAGATGGACTAGGTCCAATGTAATATTAAATAAAGACCACTATGGTAGTTAGATATAATAAATGGGTAGCTAGATATAATAAATGCAAGAGGACTTCTTAGAAGGTTCTGCTTCTAGAATATTCCTCCTCTAGAATGTTCTTAGGTTATGGTAGCATTATATAAAGTGGTTCAAGCAATGTAATGTGATATGAAGAGAAGTATTGTATTTGGAGCAGTATCTCAATAGGAGGAATCCCCCTCGAAGAGGAAAGTGAACAAGAGAGGATCCCTTCCATAATAGGATCCATTGTATGGTGTTGCCCTACCTCAAATGTTTGATATAATAAAGTGGTTGTTTTCTATGTTGTTTCATATATCTTGTGTGGTGATTGTATTCAGATATATTTAGTACTATTGTGGTATTTTGTATTCAGGTATTTGGTACTTAAAAATCTTCAGTATTGATTGTGTCGATCGTTTCTCTTTAAAGAGGGCCCTGTAGATGATTGAAATAGTAGGGAATTATTATTATGCTGTGATTTTAATCTTTGAACAAACTCTTGTTGTAAACCTATTATGTTGAGGAAATAACATGAATTAAATTTCATTGAGTTTATGTGTTTGGTGAATTTCATCGTTTTGTGAGTTTTCTTCAAGCTTCCTTGTTGGCACAACAAGGAATCACTGATCCAACTTGAAAAGCTTCTTGTAATTGCAGTGTGAATCTAATTATTGTAAGTGTGTGTGTGGAATAGTCTTGTACAAAATATGGAACTTCAAGCCTTCCCAACTTATGTCATTACCTTGGCTCCATTAAATGAAATCCAATTAATATCAGGGAAGGTCTTAAATAAAAAAAAATCTACAGTGGTTATTCAAGAAGAGAAATTAGAAAATCAATCAGATGAAGAAAGAGGAACCCCTGCTATAGAGGAAATTCCTCTTGACCTTCCAGCCAGACCTACTGCAAAACTAGAATTACCTCAGGAAGCTAACTCCCCACCTTATCCAAAAAGGATACTTATAAAGAAACCTAAGGTTCCTTTAGGAGACAATCTAGAAGTCGAGCTAAGAAATATATGTGTAAATATTCACATGCTATAAGTTGTTAAATACATACCTATCTATGCCAACATTATAAGGGACCTTTGCATTAATAATCTTTGGATAAAGAGGAAGGATCATTCTATTATATAGGTGGTTGGACAATTTTCTAAATTCATATCAGAAATTCCATTCAAATATAATGACCCAAGGAACCCAACAGTAACCATAGAAATCAATGGCATTTTATTACCAAATACACTTATTGATCTTGAGGCAGCAATACATTTTATGTATGTTGGTACCATGCAAATGATACAACTAAAACACTTAAGTCCAACTAGGACCCTATTGGAATTAGCATATAAATCAGTCACCATTCTAGCAAGAAGTTTGGATGAGGTAACAATCACCCTAGATTCCTAGGAGTATCATGTAGATTTCTTGGTAATACATTCAAAATCCTCCAAACCCGGACATCCAATGGTGCTTGGTAGACCTTGGTTGGCCACTATTGATTCCTTTATTGCCTGTCAGTCTGGAGAGATGACAATTTCCAATGGGACTCACAACCAAAATCTTATTCTATTTCCTCATGTCCAACCATCTACTGAAATTCCTTTATGGTTGGAGAATCCATATGGGGAGGAGGAATGTGCTCAACCCTTGTTAACAATTGAACAAATAAGGGGTGTTCAAGAGAAAATTGAAGAACATATTCTAATCATATTCTTATCTGATATTGAATGCATTGAATATCCACAATATTTTCAAGAATATACACACATTTTCAGTTCTAAATTTCAGGAACTTTGTCATCCTTCCACCACTGGATTGTTTACTATTTCAGCAATAAATTAGGGTAGGGACTCATCTGTTTAAACTATTGAAATCAGCCCTAGAAAGTGTCTATACAAAAATTCTAGCTTGGAATTTGATCAACAAAAAAAATTAATCCAAATGATTCAGGGACAGTCTGGTGCTTTTGCATGGAATTACTCCAACATGAAAGGGATTCACCTGGATACTTGTATGCACTATATTTACACCAATGATCAAATCAGACCTATTAGGAAGCCTCAAAGAATAATGAATCCATCCTTAAAGGATATAGTGAAAGAAGAGATCGAAAATCTCCTACATGCCAATTTTATTTATCCCATTTCAGATAGTAAGTGGGTATCTCCATTAGTCATTGTTCCAAAGAAAAATGGAAAATGGAAAATTTGTGTGGATTTTAGATATTTGTTGTGGAGCCTGGTTATCTTCCTGATTCATAGTTCTTTGTTTTCACCCGTGTTTATACCCCATGAAGACTATACACCCCAGAATAATATACACCCCTCTACGTGAGGGGGTTGCAGGGGGGATTTCCATCCTTGCAGGGTTCAAGGGGCTCATCCCCCCAGTTGGGGGGCCCGGGGGAAGGAGGGCCCCGAGAGGGGGTTCAGGGATTAAGCCCCAGAATGAAAAATTTCTTTGTAAATGTATATTGTAATTTCATATTAAGTATGGACCATTCATTATAAAGTCGTATATTTGATGGTAGAAGTTATGTTAGGGTTTTTTTCCCTAAAAAGTAACCCTGTTTTATGAGGGAATTGTATTACGTCTATTTATCATTTCGAATATTATATTTTGGGAGAGGAGACTGTGAGAAAACGAAGAGAAAGTTACAATGGGTGTGTTGTAGATTGTATCCCTTTATTTGTTGGACAATAATAAAGGAAGGACCTAGAAATTTCTCTAGTGGATGTAGCCCACACTGGGGGAACCACATATATCTATGTCTCTATTGTATTGTGTATCTTCTGTGTTTTATTTATGCATTTGTCTTATTTATATTTCTCTGCGATCCTGTTTTTCTAATAACTGGTATCAAAGAAAAAGGTAACTTGCAGGAAAAGAGGGTTCATGGTTTGAGTGGGAGCAATGGTGGAAAATGAAAAGTTTAGGGTCGAGAAATTTAACAGTCAAAACTACCAGTTATGGAAGATCCGTATGGAAGATTATTTATATAAGAAGGATTTATTCCTACCATTGGGTGAAATATCAAAGAAGTCAATGGTCATGAAGGACTAAGAATGGGAGGTTCTTGACAGAAAGGAACTAGAAATGATACGGCTAATCCTGGTAGCGTCGGTGGATTTCAATATTTTGAAAGAAAAGACAACGAAGGAGTTGATGGATGCATTTTCTAAACTGTATGAAAATCCCTCAATGTCCAATAAGGTATTTCTAATTAAGAGATTATTTAATATGAAGATGTCAAAAGGTGGGTCTGTTGCAGATCATTTAAATGAATTTAATATAGTTACTAATTAGCTAAGTTCTATAAAAGTGGACTTTGATGATGAGGTCGGGGCTCTTCTAATATTGTGCTCATTGTAAGAAAGCTGGAAGAGCTTGGTCATGGCTGTAAGTAACTATGTCTCTGGTTCAAACACTTTAAAATTCTATGATGTTGTTGGTGTTATCCTTAGTGAGGAAATGTGATAGAAAAGCATAGGTGAGACATCAGGTAATGCGTTAAACATGGAGAATAGGGGAAGACAAAAGGATATAGGAAAGGGCTTAGGGAACCACGATAATTCTAGGAAGGGAAGATCCAAATCCAAATTGGGAAATATAGAGTGCTGGAATTGAGGGAAAAAAAGACATCTCAAGAAAGACTGCAGAGCTCCAAAGAAACAAAGAGATGGACAACCGGAGAAAAATCACAAAGAAAATGTAACAAGTGATATGTTACAATATTCTTTAATTCTTTTTGTAGATAATATTTATGAGTCTTGGGTAGTAGATTCAGAGCCTTCATTTCATGCCACACCCCATAGGAAACATTTTCTAGATTATGTTCAAGGTGATTTTGGACAGGTTCATTTGGGTGATCACACACCATGAAAAATTGTTGGAATGAGAAAGGAAAAAATAAAGCAAAGGAATGGAAACCAATGATTGTTGAAATAGGTAATACATGTTCCATATCTAAGGAAAAATCTAATTTCAACAGGGCAGTTGGCAAATCAATATTTTATATCTATATTTACAGATAAGGAATGGAAGGTCACCAAAGGACCACTAGTGATAGAAAAAGGAGAGAAGGTAGGTACATTGTGGATTCTTTTATAGATATAGCTTCTACAGAAGTGGATAAAACACTGTGGAATCATAGGCTTGAACACATAAGTGAGAAGTGGATGCAAATAATTTACAAAAGAAATTTGTTGCCATATCTTAAACAAATTGATTTGGATTTTTGTGAGCATTGTGTTTATGAAAAACATAAGAGAGTCATATTTCTTAGAGTCAGAAAAGAAAATAAGAGTGAAAGGTTAGATCTTGCGATACATATGTATGGGGACCAGCTCAAGTATCATCTCTTGGTGGCTCTCACTGTTATGTTACTTTTATTGATGATTCAATTAGAAAAACTTGGGTTTATTGCATTCGACAAAAATATGATGTTTTTGATACTTTTAAGAAATGGAAAGCTTTGGTTGAGAATGAGGTAGAAAAAAGGTTGAAGTGTCTCAAATCAAATAATGGAGGTGAATATTGCAACAAGGAGTTTGATGATTATTGTTCATACCATGGGATTCGTAGAGATAAGACATTTCCAAGAATACCACAAGAAAATGGTGTGTCAGAAAGGATGAACGGGACAATCATGGAGCGTGCAAGGAGTATGAGATTGCATGTTGGTTTTCCCTTACATTTCTGGGCAGATGTTGTAGATATTGATGTTTACTTAATAAAAAGAGGACCTTCAAGATCTTTGGATGGTGGAATTCCGGAGGAGGCATGGACAGGTAAAAGGGTAAACTATTAGTTTTTGAATAATTTTGGTTGTGAAGCATTTGTCCATATTGATAAACAAAATAGAACAAAGCTTGAGGAAAAATCCAAGAAGTGTACCTTTATTGGATACAATGTTAATGATTTTGGTTATATCTTATGGGATTATGAAAATCACAAAATAATTAGGCGTAGATATGTCATATTAAATGAGAAGTTCATGTACAAAGATCAGTTGTAGGGAAAGAAATAGGAAAAAGAAAAACCAGAATACACAGTGCTTGATGAGATCACTGAAAAATAAATATCAAAGGTACCAGAAAATAAAAATGTACAACAACATGAGAAACATGTACCTCAAACTCTTGAAAGTATTCTTAGATGATCTATCATGTTAAGTAGACCCCCTAAACGATACTCTCCTTCATTTTATTATTTATTATTGACTGATTTTGGTGAACCAAAATGTTATGAAGAGGCAATGCAGGTAGACACTAAAAAGAAGTGGGAGCAAGACATGAAAGAGGAAATGGATTCCCTGGTAAATAACCAAACTTGGGACTGACTCAGTTTCTTGCAAGAAAAAGAGCATTGCATAATAAATGGGTTTAGAAGTTGAAGGAAGATGATGTAGGAAAAAAACAGTACAAGGCTAGACGTGTTGTAAAGGGGTTTGAAAAAAAGAAAGGTATAGATTTTGATGAAATATTTTCTCCTGTTGTTAAAATGACTTCAATTAGGATTATTTTAAGTCTTGTGGCAGTAGAATATTTTCATCTTGAATAGTTAGATGTAAAAACAACTTTTCTCCATGGGGATTTGGAGGAAGATATTTATATGCAGCAACCACAAGGGTATGAGGTAAAAGGGAAGGAGAATTTGGTATGCAGGTTGAAGAAAAGATTGTATGGCCTAAAGCAATATCCAAGGCAGAGGTATTTGGAGTTTGATAGGTTCATGACAGAACAAGGTTATAACATATGTCATTATGATCATTCTGTTTATTTTAAAAGGCTATAAAATGGAAGCTATATTATCTTTCTATTGTATGTAGATGACATGCTTGTTTCAAGGTCTAATATGCATGATATAAATGTTCTCAAGAAGAAATTAGCTAATTCATTTGCAATGAAGGATTTGGGTGTTGCAAAGAAAATCCTTGGTATGAGAATAACAAGAGATAGAAAAAATTGCAAATTGACATTGTCTCAGGGTGAGTACATAGAGAAGATGTTGGAGAGGTTTAGAATGCAGAATGAAAAACCAGTTAGTACACCTTTGGCTAACCATTTCAAATTAACTAAGGAAATGTGTCCCGAGACAAAGGAGGAGATAAAATACATGTCCAGGTTCCCTTATTCATCAACGGTTGGCAACTTGATGTATGCGATGGTTTTCACGAGAGAATATATTGTACATGCAGTGGGAGTTGTGAGAAGGTTTATGAACAATCCAGGTTAAAAACATTGGGAGGAAGTAAAGTGGATTATCAAGTATTTGAGAGGTAATACTACTCATGCATTATGTTTTGTAGGTTCATACATTTTTTTAAAGGGATATGTTGATTCAGATATGGTAGGTGATAAAGATAGCATGAGGAGCACCACTGGGTATTTTTTTTATTGTAGGTGGAGCACTAGTAAGTTGGATTTCTAAACTGTAAAAGGTTATTTCACTTTTAACAATAGAAGTAGAGTATGTTGTTGCTATAGAGGCTAGTAAAGAAATGATTTGGTTACATAGGTTTATGGAGGAATTGAGAAAGAAGTAGGAGGTAGGTTGTACTGTGACAATGAGAGTGCCATTCATCTCTCAAAGAACTCATCCTTCCATTCGAAGACTAAGCATATCCAACTTAGGTATCATTTCATGTGATCTATCTTGGAAGATGGACATTTGAAGTTAGAAATGATACATACTAACCATAATCCTACAGACATGTTAACAAAGGGAGTAACCGGGGAGAAACTGAGTTCTTGCTCAATTTCAGTTGGTCTTCAAGCATGAAGATGAAGATGAGAAATTTTCTAGGTCCAAGAAGGATCATAGTCCAACAGATACAATATCGATGGAGTTGTTGAGATCAGTCTCCAAGTGGGATATTATTGGTTGTGGAGCCTGATTATCTTTCTGATTCATAGGTAGTTTTTTTCAGTTGTGTTTATACCCCCTGAAGAATAAACACACTGGAATATTGTACAAGCCTCCACATGGGGGGGTTGTAGGGGGGGATTTCCCCCCTTGTGAGTTCCTAGGGGATCATCCCCCCAGTTGGGGGGTCCAGGGGAAAGCGGGCTCTCGGTGAGGGTTCGGGGGAGAAGCCCCCGAATGAAAAATTGCCTTGTAAATGTATATTGTAATTTCATAGTAAATATGGACCATTCATTATAAGCTCCCATAGCTAACGATAGAAGTTATGTTAGGGTTTTTTCCCTAGAAGGAAACCCTCTTTTATGAGGGAATTGTATTGCGGCTATGTATCATTGTGAATATTGTGTTTTTAGAGAGGAGACTGTGAAGGAAAGAAGAGGAAGTTACAACGAGTGTGTCGTAGGTTGTATCCCTTCATTTGTTGGATAATCATAAAGGAAGGACCTGGAAATTTCTTTGGTGGACGTATCCCACACTGGGTAAACCACGTATATATGTGTCTCTATTGTATTGTGTATCTTATGTGTTTTATTTCCGCATTTGTCTTATTTTTATTTCTAGGCGATCTTGTTTTTCTAACATTAGAGAGGGACATCTCCATAGGAACATGAATATACTCCTTTTAAATAGATCAAATTCTTACATTTTTCCATCAACTTCTTCATCATTCTCCCATCCACCATGAGTGAATGACCAAAGGACTGAACAATCAATACAATAAATTATAATGGATTCACATATAATTGTTCATTTCGTCCATGGCTTATTATCAAATTCAGTCAATGAAATTTGATTCAAATGTCTATTGGTAATACTTGACATGAATCAAGTATGAGAGAAAGAATGTGATTGGGTCCCAAAATAAGGGTAGATCCTGCTAAAATTGACATCGTTTCTCAAATCAAAACCCCTAATTCCCAAAAATAAGTTAGAAGCTTCTTGGGGCATGCTGGATACTATAGAATATTTATTCAAAATTTTACAAACCTAGCTACCCCATTGTTCAGACTATTAGCAAAGGATGTTGAATTCCTTTGGGATCCTCAATGTCAAATTTCTTTTGAAATTTTAAAGAAGAAGATCTCAACTACGCCTTTTTTGAGAGGGCCAAATTGTTTCATCCCCTTTCATATCTGCACTGATGCCTTAGATACAGCTCTGGGGGTTGTTTTAGTCCAAAGAGAAAATCAGACTCCATATATTATCTACTTTGTTAGCAAAAACATTTCCCCTACCGAGGTAAACTACACTATCACCTAAAAGGAATTTTTGCAGTAGTCCATGCCATCAATATATTTATACATTACATAATTGGGTATGAGGTTTTTGTACACAGAGATCACTCATCCATTAGGTTTTTAATGAATAATCTTGCCACAAATGCTAGAGTTACCATATGGTTGTTATTACTCCAAGAATTTAATATTACTATCATTGATAAGCCTGGAAGAGATAATCGTGTTGTTGATTTCCTGTCTAGACTTATTCATTCATGTGATAATGCACCAATGGATGAAAAAATCCTAAAGGAAAACATGTTTGATATTTCTACTTACACTCCTTGGTATGCAGATGTGGCCAATTATCTAGTAATAGGAAAATTACCTCAAAATATGTCCTCATGAGAAAAATAGAGAATTATACAAGTGAGTTCTAATTATATGTAGCATGATAACTATTTATACCCTACTGGGCCTAATTTGGTGATTACAATATGTGTAAGGGAAGATGAGATGCATGGCATTATTAAAGTGCCATTATGGTCCATGTGGTGGCCATTTTCTTGACAAGAGGAAAACATACAAAATATTACAGTTAGGCTAATATTGGCCAACCATTTATAAATATGAAAAGAAGTATGTGGTCATTTGTGACGATTTCCAAAGGACGGGAAAACCAAATTCAGTTTATGAGATGCCTCTTCAAGCACAGGTAATAATCGAACCTTTTGAAAAATGGGCATTAGATTTTGTAGGACCAATCAACCCTACATATAGAAGGAAAAGGTACATATTGGTTTGTACGGATTATGTGACAAAATGGGTAGAGGCTAAATCTTTGTATTCTGCAAATGAACAATTTGTTGTTGACTTTATTTTTGAATAAATGTTTAATCATTTTGGTGCACCTAAAGAGATAGTAATAGACCAAGGGACCCAATTTACTTCTAATCTGGTCAAAGCCATCACAAAAATTACCAAACCACCCCAAGAAAATGGAAAGGTGGATTCAACCAATAAGGTGATAGAGTCCATTCTCACAAAAAAAATTCAATTGCACCATAAAGACTGGTGTGATAGGTTTCCTGAAGCCTTATGAGCTTACCAAATAGCCTAGAGAAATACAACAGAACATACCCCTTATGAATTGGTGTATGGGAAGCAGGTTTTACTTCCCATAGAGTTTGAAGTAAAAACCTTTAGAACAACCATGCAATTAGGAATGGACCTAGATGAGGCTAAAAAATAAAGATTATTGCAATTGAATGAACTTGATGAGATTAGGAAAGATTCTCTTCAGAGGACCATGCTGATTCAAGATCAAAGGACTAAATGGCATGCCACGTTTATTAAGAAAAAATCCTTTCATCCAGGTGATTGGGCCCTATTGTATGACAATAGGTTTAAAAATTTCAAAGACAAATTGTCAACCTGATGGTTGAGACCTTATGAAGTAGATACAATTTATGAAAACGGCTTAGTTAAGATAAAAACCATTGATGCAGATCAAACTTATTTTGTTGTAAATGGGCACCGATTGAAAGTTTATCATAATCCCTTGTCTAAAGAGGATTTTATCAGACATGTTCTTCAGAGTTCTGAAATGCAATTGATAAGCAAGGGGAGTTCTCCCCCTGCTGATCCACCATTGTGAGTTATTTTTTGATCTGATTTAAACTTATATATGTGTGTGTGTGAGAGAGAGTTTTTTTTTTATAGAAATTTCGGTGTGATTAATAGAGAAAAGCTAATTGTGTTTCGTTCATGTAGATAAGTCAATAAGAAGGCCATTTACTAGGTGTAATTTTATTCCTTTATCCATCCATGGTAGATTACTTATGTCAAAGGAGCCTAGTGGAGTTTTCTTTAAGTTTTTCAGACTCCTAAAAATTGGAAACATCAACGAGCAAGAACTGGCTCGGGCTCGAGAAAAATCCATGGGACAATCGATGGATTTTTCTTTAATTTTTTCAAACTCCTAAAAATTGAAAACACTGACTTGCAGTAATTGGCTTGGGCTCAAGAAAAATCCACGGGATAGTAGATGGAGTGTTACACATTATTTTCGTCATCCCTATGATCGTTAATGATGTAA
>JZKD02S0267078.1:829280-841041 GCA_000966675.3 Picea glauca | reverse complement strand
ATGAAAGAAGAGATTAATCAAATTGAAAAGAATAAAACATGGGAATTGGTTCCTAGACCATTGAACAAGAATGTTATTGGGGCTAAATGGGTTTTCAGAAATAAGATGGATGAAGCAGGAAAAGTAACAATAAATAAATCTAGATTTGATTGTAAAGGGTATGCACAAGTAGAAGGAATTGATTATGGAGAAATTTTTTCTCCTGTTGTGAGAATGGAATCTATTAGGTTGTTTTTAGCCTATACTAGTTCTAAGAACATTAAAGTTTATCAAATGGATGTAAAATCTGCATTTTTGAATGGTGATCTAGAAGAAGAGGTATACATGGAACAACCAGATGGTTTTCAAGTACAAGAAGCATAACAATATGTCTACCGGTTGAAAAAGGATTTATATGGACTAAAACAAGCACGAAGGGCTTGGTATTCTAGTCTTGATAACTACTTATGGCAACAAGAATACAGGAAAGGTAACACTTACATTAATCTCTATATCAAAGAAGAGAATGATAGCTTGGTCATTGTAGAAATTTGTGTAGATGACATTATTTTTGGAAGTGATGATGAGAACCTTAGCAAACAGTTTGCTGAATGTATGCAAAATGAGTTTGAAATGACTATGCTTGGTAAAATGAAGTTCTTCTCAGGATTGCAAATTAATCAATCTGATAAGGGTATTTTAATTACTCAAACAAAGTATATTCATGAAATGCTTAAGAAGTTTCAGATGCATGATAGTAAACCAATTGGCACTCCTATGGTTATTGGTTGTAAATTAAGTAAATTTGATGACTCTGAAGAAGTTGAGAAAACAATGTACAGATCTATGATTGACAGTCTTATATATGCTACAGCTACAAGGCATGATATTATGCATGCAAATTTTCGGGTTGGCAAATTTGAGGCATCTCCTAAAGTCTGTCATCTACTTGCAGTAAAAAGAATTTTCAGATATCTTAAGGGGACAACAGAGTTTGGTTTGTGGTATCCAACATGTAATCAACTTGAATTGCATTCTTTCACTGATGTTGATTGGGTGGGATGTGTTGATGATAGGAAGAGTACTAGTGGAGCAACATTTTTTCTTAGTGGATGTCTTGTGAGTTGGTCAAGCAAGAAGCAATCAACAGTGTCTATGCTTGCTGCTGAAGTAGAATATATAGCAGTTGCAAATTGTGGTACACAGGTTATATGGATGAAACAAATGCTGGAAGATATACACATTCATTATAATACTCCTATTCTTATTTATTGTGATAATACTAGTGCTATCAATATTTCCAAAAATCATGTTATGAATTCAAAAACAAAACACATTCTTATTAAGTTTCATTTTCTCAGAGATCAAGTTATGAACAAAGCTATTAAACTGGAATACATTGGAACAAATGATCAAATTGCCGAAATATTTACTAAACCTTTACCCAAAATGAAATTTGAAAGTCTTCGAGATCAGTTGGGAGTCTGCTCTTTGTAAGTTGACTTTATATCAAACTACAAGCTATCATAATCCAAAAATTCATATTGTTGGCAATTGATTGTTCAGGGCTATTGTTTAAGGGGGAGTTGTTGCCAAATAAGCTATATATACAAATGCTTTCTTAGTCTTTTGGTCAGGAGGAGTAACATATCAAGCAAGATTCATTACACTTCAGTAGTAATAAAGAAAGTTGAAAGAAATTATGGCTTAAATGATCAATTCATCGAGGGACAAAAACATCTTTGGAAAGACTTGTTGCTTATAATTAGTTCATTGTAGATAAAATTGATAGGACTTTAAAATATTTGATACTTTCCTCAAAAAAATTATGGTTTATTGATTCACACAGGTTCATGACTCGTTGATGTTGACAGTGACATTATTTTATCTTAGATAGGGGGAGTATAATGGCTCCTTTTCCATAGATGACAAAAGGGGGAGAACATAGTAAGTTTAGTTTTCCATCAATGCCAAAGGGGTAGTTTGTTGGCATTGTTGTTATAAGTGTAGTTGTCATTAATGGAAAACATCATTGTTGGCAGAGCATTTGGAAACCATTACTATTGGCAGAGAAAACATTTTTATTGGCAGAGTATTTGGCAAACATTATTATTGGCAGAGCATTTGGAAACCATTACTATTCGTAGAGAAAACATTGTTATTGGCAGAGTATTTGGCAAACATTATTATTGGCAGAGCATTTGGCAACCGTTACTATTGGCAGAGAAAACATTGTTATTGGCAGCGTATTTGACAAACATTATTATTGGCAGAGCATTTTAAACAAAGCTTTTGTTAGCATTATGGAGTTTGTAGGCATTGATGTTCTGACAGGTGTAGACATATGCCAAATTGTTTTCACCACAAATGGCGCATACCACAAATAGCGCATCACCAAACTACCAGTGCATACATATGCCAAACTGCTATCAGCACGAATAACATAGATACGTGTTGCTATGAGAATGCAATGGAATTCCACAATGTCATATAGGAAATCTCCTTTTTTCTTAGCGTGTGAGGGCTTTAACAAACTCCAACAGTTATAATTCAACGGTGAAGATGCTTTGTTGAATCTGATCAAAGGGTAGTTGTGCATTGCGTGGATCATTCAATCCAAGGGCAGTTTGTATAGTTATAATCAATTAAAAAGATTAAAACTAATACTTGAAGGGGATTCAAACTATCTTTGTATATATAGCACGCTTTCCATGAAGGATTTGAGTGTGAAATGGAAAGATATTGAAGTGGGAGCTATTGCTCTTGGAAATAGAGGAGGAAATTCATTTTATCTCTGTAAATTAACATGAACATAAATAAAAATATACAGAGACAGTGAGAAGAAATGATGAAGACAAAACAAAGATTAAGGAGAGAAGACATATTCACAGATCGATGAATTAAAGAGGTACGGGTCCAGAGGATTCATGCACAGGAGACTTCTCAAGCAACAAATTATGTTCACAGGTGGAATTGTTTTAATTTATGAATGAATAGATCTTAAATAACTTGAATAAGAAAAATATGAAGAGACAATGAGAAGAAATGATGAAGACAGGTCAAAGATTAAGGAGAGAATACATATTCACAGATCGATGAATTAAAGAGGTACGGGTCCAGAGGATTCATGCACAGGAGACTTCTCAAGCAACAAATTATGTTCACAGGTGGAATTGTTTTAATTTATGGAGTTTGTAGGCATTGATGTTATGATAGGTGTAGACATATGCCAAACTGTTTTCACCACAAATGGTGCATACCACAAATAGCGCATCACCAAACTGTCAGTGCATACACATGCCAAACTGTTATCAGCACGAATAGCACAGATACATGTTTCTATGAGAATGCAACGAAATTCGACTATGTCATACAGGAAATCTCCTTTTTTCTTAGCGCGTGAGGGCTTTAACAAACTCCAACAGTTATAATTCAACAGTGAAGATGCTTTGATGAATCTGATCAAAGAGTAGCCATGCATTGCGTGGATCATTCAATCCAAGGGCAGTTTGTATAGTTATAATAAGTTAAAAAGATTAAAACTAATACTTGAAGGGGATTCAAACTGTCTTTGTATATATAGCACGCTTTCCATGAAGGATTTGAGTGTGAAAAGGAAATATATTGAAGTGGGAGTTGTTTCTCTTGGAAATAGAGGAGGAAATTCGTTTTATCTCTGTAAATTAACATGAACAGAAATAAAAATATACAGAGACAGTGAGAAGAAATGATGAAGACATAACAAAAATTAAGGAGAGAAGACATATTCACAGATCGATGAATTAAAGAGGTATAGGTCCAGAGGATTCATGCACAGGAGACTTCTCAAGAAGCAAATTATGTTCACAAGTGCAATTGTTTTAATTTATGAATGAATAGATCTTAAATAACTTGAAGAAGAAAAATATGCAGAGGATAGAGTCATTTATTTATTCTTAGATGATATGTGATGAAGGCCCTATTTTTTTAGGGTTTGATCAAAGAATAGATTCAGATATGAATCTGTAGACAGAGATGGAAAACATAGGGGTTGAGTGACTGAAGGTATTCATGTCCAAAGGTTCTTTAAACAGAAGGTTCAGAGGTATGTATGAATGTTAAAGATTAGCTATAACAATGATGGTATTGATTGCTTTGATCAAAGGTGTGTATGAAAGAATGAGTTAAATGCTTAATCATTTAACAGAGAAGACAATAAGTTGGTTTGTATATTCTTAGTGACAGAACAGTATTATCAGGGTTGTAGGGAGGAGCAAGGGGAGACTATAAAAGTCTCTTGTACAAGTTGGTGCTTGTACATCTAGGAGTTGTAGCTTCCATTCAGTAGGTGCCGAAAAAACAGAGGTAGAAGCCTCATCTGGGTTGTAGCTCAGATAAAATAAGAATGTAAAGAGAAGTTGGAGCTTGCCTTTCATTCATAAGAAGAAGAGGTTTTTCCCTTTTGAGTTTCCTCATAAAAATCTTTGTGTCATTGTATATTTATATGAGTTCATATTAATTGATTTGAATAATTTGCAACAAGACATATAGTAAAAAGCATAATCTGTGTTCATTAAGTAATATGCTTAAAGAAAAGAAATAAATTTTATATAACTGATTCACCCCTCTTAGTTAGGCTATCCTGTTCAACATTAAGTTATCCTATATCAATTAGAAGCATATCGAAAAAGTAGATGATGATGAGAAAAACATGAAGAGAAAGTCATTGGAGGTGCCCGATGTGTTAGACGATAGGTTGACATTTACTTAGTCATGTATAACTGCTTTGTACAAGTGGCTAATGTAATATATCAGTTAGAAATAATATTTAATAAATATTTTTAATTTTTAAATAAAATATAATTTTGAAATTACAATTCTAAATTATCAAATTGATACTTGATTCGAAAAAAAAATTATAAGCATTGAAAAAAATAAATGATTTTTACTTTGGCAAAACCATTTTCTACGTGTAGATTTTGTCTTTAAGTTTTCCAAAATTATTATTATTTAGTTGAAAAAAAATTAACCACATGCATTGTTAGAATGAATGTTGGCACAAAATTAGGTGGTTCTAGAGAGAGTCCGACACGGCCGCCATTTCATCAGTATCTCCGTCGCTTCATTTCGGAAATGAAGAATGTGGGCGTTTCTAGAGAGAGAGAGAGTCCGACATGGCCGCCATTTCATCAGTATTTCCGTCGCTTTGTTTTGGAAATGAAAGGATGTGGGCGTTTCTAGAGAGAGAGTCCGACACGACCGCCATTTCATCAATATCTCCGTCACTTCGATTCGGAAATGAAGGATGTGGGCGTTTCTAGAGAGAGAGAGAGTCCGACACGACCGCCATTTCATCAGTATCTTCGTCACTTTCTTTCCGGTTTCTCCTCCCCGTAACGTGTTCTCCATGTGGAAAGACTAGGAAAAGGTAAGGATTACCTGAGCCTTCCAGAGAAAACTGTGTATTAGCTTTTTGAAATGTGTATACTAGTAACTGTTTAATTAAATTAAAAGCTTTTGCCATGACGTGTTGAAAAACGGGTCTTTTGGAATATTTTACACTATATATCTATCCTCCTTGTATTGTTTTGATAACATGGTTAATGCAAGGTGGTTTTTTCCATAGTCGTTGGTGTTTATATATGTATTGTTGCTTGTTTTGTGGAATTTAACTAATGCTCGATGAAGAAAAATTTCTCTTGGTAAACATTGTTCTCATATCATGTTAAATTTTTAACTTGGGACTAGAATCTCGTGTTGATAGAGAGAAGCTTGTACGTTGTAGGCTGAAGTGATTTTTTTTACTAATATGTTTTATATTTAAACATTGTTTTACAAAATATTATAAAAATGATGGAAGGGTATAGATAAAGGTTATCATATTATCTTCCTCATAGCCACAAACATTGAAAGAAAATGAAAATACTCAGGTAGGTCCAAAGAGTGAGTTTATATGGTTATTCTTTTATAAGTAATTTCCATTTTTGTATTTAGGTTGTTGATACACATCATTTTTTTGAATGTGTTATGTGTAGTATATGAAATTGTCACTTAGGTATTTACCTACACCTACCTATTAGAAGTTGATTTGTGCAATTCACTCCTATGTTGTACTCAGTGTGACTCATCTAATGATGTTACGATAACTCTAAACTACTACTCTAATCACCTTCCTAGAATCCCTCTCACCTTAGCATGGACATATAACCTCATTGGAATGTATAGTGCTTAGGTCCTCCCTTCCCTCTGATCTCTAGCCTTTGGACACTAGTTTGAGTCACTTTGACCCCTTGGGGCATTCCCTAACTTCACAGATCAAGTTGGGGGGACACCCTCTAGTTGGGTCCATGATTACTCATGATGCCTTGATCTGTGTCCATAGCCACTTCAACCCATTTGCAACTTAGTATTTATGGATTCGATTTGAGTCGAGCTTCCAAAAATCCTATTTGACCTCTTGGCACTCAGGGTTCCATATGGTTCCTTGGAGGTGTTGTGGCTGTGAATCCCTAACTAGTGTAACAGAGAGTTGATTTGGGAATCAAAACGCATGATATGATTATAAAAAATCCATGGCATTAAGACAACATATGCAGCATGACAATTTTGTATGACTCATGTAACCCAACATTCTCTTACACCTTAAGGTAATTCATTTGCATATTTATAACATTTGATTTTTCTTTATAATTCCTCTTCAGCTAGATTAGATTCTTCTATCCTTGAAACCATAATTTGTAGGTACACACTTGAATTAGTGACTAAACTCCTTCCACCTCTAACAAGTCGATAAGGTTTCTTGCACCTAACATCTCCATCACCTCTACATAAACTCATTTGGCTATGTTGGCTCCAATCTTACACATTTGATTGATTCATCTAAGGGCATCTTCATTGGTATAGTTCCACTAACTCCTTGGAAATTTCAATGCTACAACCTCAAGGGAGGTTCCATCATAGCTAGGTAAGGGAGGTATCATCCTCTCTAAGGGTACTACATCTCTCTACTCTATGTATTTCATTGATTTATCTTAACAATAGTATATTTAATGTTTATTGGTTATATTTCATATATCTCTCATTGCATTAAGGATAGGGGCAGGTCTTCTCTAGGATGAATTTGGAGCTAAGTGTGCAAGTGATTCTAGGACATGGATCACTCTTGTAGGATTGTCACAATTCTAAACCTTAGCCCAAGGAGCTTTGTTATATATAACAATGAATTGTAAGTTATTTCTCCCTTTTTTTCTCTTTTTGTTTCTAGCATTAATATTTCTATCTCATTAAAGGAATTGTCAATTAATTAACCCTAGTTAGTTGACTGCTTATCCTCATTTAATTTGTTGGTAAAACTTGAACATGAAACTAATTGAATTTTCCTCCTCATCAAGTTTACGAAGATGAACCTCTAGCCCCACCTCAAAGTCCCCCCCCTTTAGATATTTACATACCTCGATTAATGGCATATAGAGAACATGAGGCACCCTCTTATGAGACGATTACTTATACAACTAATCACATAGACTAAGGTATTGAAACTCACACTAGCTTAGACAAGTGGTGCAAGTATCATAAGTGCAACATTTAGAATGTAAATAAATCTTGTGTCCTTGAATACAAGCACTCTAATTCTTTTAAGAAAGGCTCACAATATCCCATAATCCCATTTTCTACCTATCAACTATGCACTACACATAAACACTATATCATAGTTCAACCTAACACTTCTTGAGAACAATCTCCTCCTCCTCAATGATAATTAAGACCACACCTTCCTCCATATCTAAGGCTACATTGGAACTCTTTAGCATACTCCCCTCATCAAAATCATGGGGTGGCATGCCTCCTAATTTCATTGAGCCTCCTTCTTACCATGTAAGATCATTCAACATGACTCTTTGAGACTTATGGATAAAAAATGATGTAGGACACCTTTCACATGATTAGTGGTTGACCTCCAAGATTTCCTTGTGTCCTTCTCACCCCTCCTTGTGTCCACTTTCACCTAGAAGTGGTGCCTCCCCTAAGTGGTTTTGGATCACTTGATCCATCCCTTCCTTCTCCTCTTCATTTGCCTTGATTTTCTCATGCAACCCCTCCTCTCCCTTAACTTCTCACTAGTAGTCCAAGATGACTTATGCTAACCTCAGAAGGGTCCCAAGTTTTAAAACAAGAACTTGTTAAGTTGAATGAAACCACATACTAGATGAGTATTTGGTGGGGCTAACTTGGACCTCTTATTGTTTTCACCGGCAATCTCCTACCTTGGTGGTTCTTGGTCCTCCTTATTTCTCCTCTCACATTCTTAGTTCCTTGTGCTCTGTCACATTCTCCTCCTCTTTCCCTTATATAACCTTTGGACATTCAGGGGAAGCCTCACCCTTCTCTTGTGATCCTCTTCTTCACATTAAAGAAAATTTGAGGTCTAAAATGAGTCTCTTAAGGAAAATAATAAAATAAGAGTTAAAATAATAAAATAAGAGTTATGAATTCTTGAAGGGAAAGAAAGAAACCTACTTTTTTTTTAATCATATTTTTTACTTATCTCCTTATAGGTTTACTCAAATATGAAATATAGGAACTTGTTGGATGAAAAATTAAATTATGCATCCAACGAGTACTCATTAATAGACCCAAAGTGAGATAAACTATAAATACATGAGAAAAAACATGTTTCATGAAAAATAAACATGTTTCCAATTTATATCAATGTGATTCTATCAAAAGTATGTACAATGGATACTCGTTGGATGCAGATTTTGATAATGCATCCAACGAGCTCCTACACTTGAGATTTGAATAAAACTATAAGGAGATAAGTAAAAAACATCAATAAAAAATGTAGTTTTTTTTTTCTTTCCCTCCAAAGCTATTTACCATTATGGTTGGAAACATCATCTTGAATCCTATTGGTTCTTCTAAAGTTGATGTCGATAGAACTTATTTTATTTTGAAGCCCAATTGTGACCTCAAAATTTCTCTAATGTCTATGTTGGTTTCATTATTGAAAACTTGTTCCTTTCTTGTTTCTTATCTCAGGTACAACCCTACTTGAGATAACCCATCCCTACTTAGGTCCAGCTATCATTTTATTAATTTGTCTCCAAAATGTCACCCTTAATTAGTCTTGTTCCATAATATACAACTATTGAGTTTCTTCTGTGTTGGAAACATCTACTCATTCACTACATTTACCTATAGTTGTATATTGTTAGCATTGGTGTCCTCTTTGCTTCCATTAACCCTAGGTTGTTGTATGTCGATTCTTATTCTCACATCACCTCATCCTCAATGTATGTCACTTCCCATGCTCATACTATATTCAAGTCATCATATGTCATATTTTTGCTCATAATGAACCCAAATTAGTTTATGTCACCTATCTTACTCATGTTGATTATTTGTTGGAATGTATCACCTTGTGCCTTTGCCAACACCATGCCAACATCACTATCCTGTTTCTCCTATCTTTGTTATAATTTCCCCAACATCATTTTCTCACACATTTCTCTTTCCATTTATCCTTTGTCCTTTCCTTGATGTTTGGTGTCGTTATCCTTACCCCACTTCGGGCAAGCCACTAAACTTTGTCATGTAGGTACCTAGTTTGTTTATGCATATGGCTACATTGTTTGATTTCTCCTATAGGTAAGTGCAAAAATTTACTCTCTTACCCTTCTCACTACTATCTTCATTTACATTTGTTCATACTTTATTGCATGTCATAAGTTATTATTTCACTAACACGATAATTATAACTTGCTTATTTGTAAATATAATGTTTTAGTATTATATCACTTACATGATAATTAGATTTATTATGCATTATTTATTCTCTCCACATATACTCTATAGTTTAAGTTATATCATTCTTACCTAATATTTAATCTTGCTTGTTCCATTGTCTTGACATTATTTCTTGACATGCATCTCTTGCTTGTTGATATTTTTTTTCCTTTTTCCTCTATTGCTCTCCTAACATCATACCAATCCATGGGGAACCCCTTGTGGCAATGCTTAGGGAATGTGGCCCTCCAAACATATTGTGGATCTAAATCCCTGATCAATAGGGGACTCCGTTGAGACATTAGGGATTTTTTTCTCATTATGATGGCCCCTTTAATATTCTCATTTACTTTATTACCTCTCTCCTTCTTTGCAACTCAACAATATTCCCATCTCATGATAGAAACTCCTACAAGGAGGGAAAATTGTAATGTATGAAATTTTCACTTGGGTAAGATCACATATGCCTACCCACTGGGATGTGCTTACTATGATAAGACCCTACATTGTATTCATGTGTGACTTCCTCAATGTTGTCATGATACTACTAAACTACTACTCTAGCATGAAACATCACCTTCATAGAGTCCCTCTCACCTTAGCTTAGATGTGGGACCTCACTAGGATGTCTGGTGCTTAGGTGGGTTCCTCATGTCCCCCCTACTTTGGGATCTAGCCTTTGATAACTAGTTTGACCCTCTCAGCCCTTAGAGGCACCCATTTAGTGTATTCCCTAACTTCATGGGTCTAGTTAGGGGTGAAAACCTTATGGTTGGGTCCATGATCACTTAATATTCCTTGATTTGGGCCCATAGCCACCCTATCCCATTTGGGACTCATTATTTATGGATTCAATTTACGTCAAATTTCTGAAAAACCTAATTGATCTCTTAGCACTAATCATACTACAAGTTTAATTAGAGATACCATGATTTTGAATCCTTAACTCATGTAACATATAGTTGATTTCATCCTCGAAGCTCAAAACATTGTGATACCAAATCCATAACACTAAGTGAATAGATAGGGTATGATGTCTCCATAAAACTTGGGAACCTCAACTACTACCCAAATACTATTCTCTTATGCATCAAGGCCATTCCCTTGCCTATTTATATTATTCAATTTTTCTTTGTAAATACCTATTCAATAGATTAGATTATCCTATCTTTGAAACCATCATTTGTACATACACACTTAGATTAGTGACTTAACTCACTCCATATCTCTTAATCCCCTAGGGTTGTTTACACATGATACATACAATAGCTCTATAGGGACTCATTTGGATAGCCTATCTCCAAGCTTGTAGGTTTGATTGATTCATCCTAGGGCATCTTTATTGGCATAGTTCAACTCATACTTAGATGTTTCAACTCTACTACCTCAAGTGAGGCTCTGTCACAACTAGGGAAAGGGAGGTATCATACCCTTTGAGGGAATTAGGTCTCTATAATATACATATGTCATTGATTTATTTTTACAATAGTAGATCTATTTTTATTGGTTATGTAGGAGATTGGGGCAAGTCTTCTTTTGTAGGAAGGTTGAGATGAGTGTGCATGTTATTCTAGGACATGGATCAATTTTCAAGGACTGCCAAATAGTCCACTTCAATCCAGGGAGGTTTATCATCTATAGTAATGAATTTGAGTGTGTTCTCTCCATTCTCTTTCCATTTCTGACATTAGGATTCTAGCTCATTAAATAAATTGTTGATTAATTAGTGTTAGTTAGTTGACTCTCTATCACCATTTATTTTGTTAGTCAAACATGATTTTAAACCTAATCGGATTTTCATAATCACCTATAAATTGAGGTCATCGTTAACAAATTCCATTTTTCCCACTTATTAGTCCCTGCCTAAGGGACTATAGCTTTCGCGCAACCCTCAACAACCTATTAACCCATCCGTTTTGCGGCATTATTTGGTGCATTATGTATATTCTTAACAAGTTTTTCCTATGTTTTAGATTATGTTTTTACTTATTTATCTTTTGAAAAATTAAAAATATTT
>JZKD02S0267078.1:804368-829230 GCA_000966675.3 Picea glauca | reverse complement strand
TTGCCTTGTCAGTTGAGGGATTCACCATTGACACCTCATGCCTTTGCAATCGATGCTTTCCACATCAATCACCTCGCCTTCTCCTAAACTTCCTCAACACCTCCTCACTACCTCGGCACCTTGCATGAATAATAGGCTCACCACCTCCTCACTGTAAGGGCATCTCACACAATCTCCACTGCTTAGGCACCTCACATAGAACAATTGGACCTGCAAGCAAAGAAAATAAGAGTATGTATCTAAGGAAGTCCAACAAAAAAAGGGTCTGCAAATAACACACCTCTTTCTTCCTCATACAGACTAAATAATCTTAGTCGATCTAGATTACTGCATTCGGGAATCTAATGACTTTGGCCCATAACAGATTTGGGATTAAAATGAATTTGTGCTCCAGTATAAAACAACATATTAGTTCTTGATCCAGGAGGATATTGGTGGCCACCCGCCTATTCCACTTGGATCCCCACCATTGTTTCTTTCAGTTTTTCAATTTCCTTAATTGTAGCACAATTTACTATTTTTGGCAGTTTTTCGGGTCCTGAACTTCCGGAGCCATTTTGAGGCCCTAAACGACGTTTTTTGGGAATGGTTCGATTGATTGTTATATTTTTCGACAACTATTGTAGTCCTCAAATAGATATTTCTAGTGATGTATCATATGCGTCAAACGAAGATAGTATGCCAAAGTTACGACCCCGAGAAATTGATGTACCAATTTACCCCGACGGGGCCCATATTCTGGCGTTTCATCTCCTAGGGTTAGGTTTTTTGGATGTTTAGGGTTTCCATTGTTTCTCAATAATAGATAGGCCTTCGAGCCTCATTGAAACAAATAGTTAAGAGGCATGTAGCCACCACATATCTTCTCAGAGATAAGCTACCAACGCCCTATCTAGTTTATTTCTATTCTGTCTGTAAACAAATTTTAGTTCTTTGATATTAATGAAATGAAGTGTTATTTCTATTGCATCTTTGTATTCATGGTTATTTGTGTATTCTATTGCGTTCCTACATAAATCTGGATCAGTGGTACCAGAGAAGTCTTCTCTTTCTTGATCCTTCTTTGCATGTCCCCAACGAGGTCGGGGTATAAGGAGTTAGGGCTCGATCTAGTTGAACATTTTCAAGATCAACCTCGCAAATCCCGGCAGCTGCTCATGGGGGACGAAAAGAAAGATGAGGGAGCAGGAGATCCTATCAAAATATTGCTTGAGGAGGCCCTTGGAAAACAAAGGAATGCGATGATGGATAACTTCACCTAGATCCTTCAACAATTGCCCACTGGTGGTGCATCTACATCCAACAACCAGTCTAAAGGTTCAACCCCTTTTAAGGTACAAGTAAACTTTGACATTCTCATATTTGATGGTCAAATAGATCCATATGTCGTAGATAGATGGTTGAATCTATTAGAAGGATATTTCTTAGTTCATGACTTTTCTGACGGAGAGAAGATTATTTTTTCACTTCTCAAAGACGCTCCCTATGTCAAGGACTGGTGGGAAACCTACTGTGAGAAAAAGGACGAGGAGGAACCCTCCCTATTCTCGGCCATACCCATGGAATTGTTTCTGAGATTCCATCAAGGAACAATATTATCCCATGGGGAGATATGAGGACAAGTACATACAATGGACTACGCTGTGGCAACAAAGGGATCAAGATCTGCATGATCTGGCAAATTTATTCCATACCCTGCACACAAAGTTGGGTATCAAAGATTCGGAGAAAAATTTGGTGTTAAATTACCACAATTGTCTACACATATACATTTAGGAGGAAATGGAGTTCCTCGACATCTCCTCACTTGGTATGAAATACCGGTATGCTGCCAAGATTGAGAAGAAATTAAAACAAAAGAAGCGAGACTTTGGATATTCGAATCAAAAGCAAGTGAAAGGTGCCTCGAAACCGTAGAACAAAGGACAAACCCAAGGCATAGCGGCTCAAGACAACCTGCAAAATCTGCAAGAAAAGAACAACAGTGAGAAGCTAAAGAAGGACACGATAAAGTGGTGTGAGTTCCATAAGAGCTCCACTCGTAACACAAGTGAGTGTCAGGCCAAACAATCACTAGAGGCCGAGATGAGGGATTATGAATCAGATGTATGCTCCGACACTGAATCAGAACCCGAGAAGGGGAATTACAGAGGGAAGCATATTATCAATGTGGAGACCAACGCCATCGTTGCCACCACAAAGATCCAAAAGGAAGAACCGAAAGATCCAAAGGAGGAGGAGCGTATCTTCCACTCTTAGATGTGGGTAAAGGGTTCCCCACTACAGTTCATCGTCAACAACGGGAGCCAAAAGAACCTCATTTCAACAAAGTTCGTGAAGCATTTGGGCTTTCCAACCACAACACACCCACCTCTGTACAACAATGGGTGGCTTCACCAAGGATGGGATCTCTGTGTCAACCAACAATGTCGCCTTCCCTACATCATCAATCCCTTCACCGATGAGGTATTATGTGACATCGATCCTCTTGATTTTTGTGATGTATTATTATGCCAACCATACTTGTGGAAGCGACATGTTGTGTATGAGTCCCACCCTCACGCTATTATTGTTACTTTGGGAAATAATTTGTACAGGATACCAGAGGTGCCACTACCTATCGCTATCTCTTTGGTTATTGTAAAACAATTCAGTAAGCTCATTTCCAAAACTGAGAAATTTGTTTTCCTTATGATCCGCCCTCAGGGAAACAATAATATTGTGGGAACGACCTCTAGATAGGGCTCCTCCGCACAATGACAACGAATGGACAAGGTCATGGAGGAGTATCAGGACATCTTCACCTCACCCACAGGGGTGCCTCTGCACTGTCAGGTAAAGCACCCCATCGATCTGACCCTAGGTGCACTGCTGCCTAATGGACCGATCTATTGGTTCTCTATTCTGGAGAACAATGAAATCAAGCGACAGATTCAAGAGTTGCTATAGAAAGGTCACATCCGGGCAAGTTCATCGCCCTATGGGAACCTGATCGTGTTGGTGCAGAAGAAGGATGGGACTTGGAGGCTCTATATTGATTATTGGGTGCTAAAAAAGATCACCATCTGGAAGAGGTACTCGATCCCATTGATTTATGACCTTCTGGACCAACTCAAAGGGGAAAAATATTTTAGCAAGATCGACTTGAAGTCCAGGTATCACCAGGTTCCAATCGAACCATCCGATGTGTGTAAGACTACCTTCAAAGCCAAGAAGGGCCTTTTCAAATGGTTGGTTATGCCTTTCGGGTTGATGAATTCTCCCACAACCTTCATGAGGCTGATGGATGACATCTTGCAGCCATTCACCAACTCATTTGTAGTAGTGTACTTGGATGACATCCTGATCTTCAACCATACTTGGGAAAAGCACCTCCACCACATCCGACAAGTCCTCCAAACACTGCGGAAACACAAGTTGTGTGCCAATTTGGAGAAGTGCACTTTTGGCATGACCCAAGTTCAGTATCTGGGATACATTATTGATGAGCGTGGGGTGCATGTGAATCCAACCAATATCCAAGTCATCCGGGATTGGCCAACCCCGACCACTCTAACAGAGCTTCGCAACTTTCTGGTTCTTGATAATTTCTAGCATAGGTTCATGTTGGGATTCTCTCATATCACTTGTCCCTTGAGTCAAGTCACCAAGGGAGGTGTGAAAGAAAAATTATTTTGGTCGGAATCTCAACAGAAGGTGTTCGTAGAATTGAAACATTGCCTGTGTTGTGCCCCGATGCTCACATTACTAGACTTGTTGTTAAATTTGGCAGCATCGACAATCATTCTCCAATGAGAGGCCATATGGTCCACCCTGAGGCTAGCTAGGGAGATTTGGAGAATCAACCAGTCTTGTGAGGTATTGACAAAATCCAGGGGGAACATACAACCTCTACGAGTCAAACCAAAACTCAGGACGAATGAGATGCTATGTGAGTCTATTGAAAAAGTCAGGGGGAACGTACAACCTCTGTGAGCATAGACAATCTAGTGCAAAAGTTAGGGGGAACGTACAACCTCTATGAGCATAGACAGACTAGTGTAAAATTCAGGGGGAACATACAACATATGTGAGCCTAGTCAAGCCTTGTGAGCCATGAGAAAAAGTCAAGGCATCTAGAAAAAGTTAGGTTGAATATAAAATTCCTATGATCTAGAAACAAACAATATTCCTAATATTGCAAATGATATAAATATATTGATCTAGTGCGTTGGCACGTGTAACATTATCCACCATGAAGAGAATTTCAAATTTCCTTGTAAAGAGTCGAGTTGTAACTGAAGTCTCAAGTCTAGTTCTATTTTAGAACTAAAAATGTAATCTTGAGTTGTAAATGAAGTCTTAAGTCTAGTTCTATTTTAGAACTAAAGTGTAATGTTGAGTTGCAACTAAAGTCTTAAGTCCAATTCTATTTTGGAACTAAAGTGTAATGTTGAGTTGCAACTAAAGTCTTCAGTCTAGTTCTATTTTAGAACGAAAGTGTAATGTTGAGTTGCAACTGAAATCTTAAGTCTAGTTCTATTTTAGAACTAAAGTGTAATGTTGATTTGCAATTGAAGTCTTAAGACTAGTTCTATTTTCGAACTAAAGCATACCAGTCTCAAGTCTAGTTCTATTTTCGAACTAAAGTGTAATGTTGATTTATAACTAGTCTCAAGTATAGTTCTAATTTCAAACTAAAGTATGAAGCTAAGTTATGATTAACTCATGCAAACATGTTACTATTTCAAGCCTCTCCTCTTCCCCTCTTCAACCTATATAAGCAGAGGTCGAACCCTCTCTTCAACACAATTTTGATATGCAGGTTAAGGGTGAAGCAATAGATGCACATATCAGTGATAAAGAGGCAGCATACCAAAGCAACATATCAATGTTGTATATCAACAATAGAGGCAACATATCAGAGGTGTATTTCAGCAAGGTATTTTAGGTCTTTGTCAGGTCAGAGTCATCTTGGTAAGCTATTTAAGAGCAGAATATTCATGGTGGATATTTGTAAGTGATCTTAAATTATTAATGCAATAAAGGAATATCATTTGTTGGGGTTTTTCTCCCTTTACAGAGTTTCCCTAGGGTATATGTGTTGTAGATGTGCATGCTTACTTATCTACATGGTTATTTCTATTTGATTATGATTTGGTATTGTTGAAGTGTATTAAGATGGAATCAAAGTGTTGAAGAAAATAAAAGAATTAATTTGCATAAGAAAGAAAGCTCAAAATTTAACATGGTATTAGAGCATAGTGTGTGTTAAACATGTTGAAGTGTAGTAGAAAATACACACAGATCCAAGCTAGCTTGATTAAGTTTCTAGTGTGAGGTCCATGGCATCCTCCATTTCAGTCAAGGCCGAGTATAGGCTCGAAGGAGATGCCAACTTCAATGTGTGGAAGCTCTGAATAACAAATATCTTGCAGGAGCATGATCTTGAGCAGTATGTGACCATAGTGGTGGAGGAACCCACGAATAATGCAGGAAGAGAGGCCTTCAATAAGAGTCAAGCAAAGGCCAAGTGAATCATCTTTGAATCAGTCAAAGATAGTATAATTCTTGCAATGACTTCGTTAATGACTGCCAAGGATTGTATGGATACCTTGGTGAATCTGTACTGTATGAGAAACATACTCCAAGTCAGAAGAGGACACTTAAGTACAAGATTAAGTATTTGAAGATGGAGAAAGGTGAATCAATGGCATCTTTCTGTTCTAGGATAACCCATATCAGAGATCAACTTTTGGTCATGGGTGTGACAGTGGACGATGATGATTTAGTGCAAACCATTTTTTACGGTCTTCCTTCTTCATGGGAGACCTTCTTATCCAGTGTAAGTGGGAGAGAGAGTCAACCAACATTTGAGAGGTTATGGCATGATTGCCTCTAGGAGGAGAGTCACACAACTACCAGGAGTGAGCCAACGAAAGAAGAACACTCAACTTTAGCATAAAAATTCAAGGGAAAGAAGAAAGGCCCTTTCCAGAAAGGCTCTCAGAGGAAGCCAAACACCAAAGATACATTCAAAGGCAATGATATTGATACATCTAAGCTTAAATGATTTAGTTGTAATAAGTTGGGTCATTTTTCTAAAGTTTTTTGGTTTAGAAAGAAATATCCAAGGAAAGGGAAACATCATGCCTCAACTGCTGAGGATGATGAATCCAAAAGAAATCAGAAAATTCCTTCTAATGAGAAAGAAAATAGAAAAGAATATTACTTGGTTTATGCCTTATCCAGTTCAATTTTCATGGGGCCGAAAACTTGGTTAGTAGATAGTGGTGCACCAAATCATATGACAGGGTACAAGGAGATCCTCTCAGATTTCGAGTCAAAATATTTTGCAGAGAAGGTTGAGCTTGGGGATGACAAATGTTACAAGACATAGGGAATAAGATCTATCTCTTTTAGATTGGAATCTAGGACTAGACTTCATATTGATGAAGTATTATATGTTCCAGAGCTCAAGAAGAATCTACTATAAGTTGCAACCCTTGAGGAAAAGGTATATTGGTTGATCTTCAAGGACAATAAGGCACTAATATGGGCTAAAGGTAGCCACTTAAGTACAACGGAACCCATTTTAACTCACTGTGGAGGATTGTATGTCATGTTAGGATAGTCTGTTAAGGCATTGGCTCATGATGTGACTAGCTCCAGTGAGTTGTGGCATAGAAGACTTGGACATATTCATTACAAATATCTTCCATATCTACATAACATGGTATGTGGCATGCCCTCTATTTATATTAGTAAAAATGAAATTTGTAAGGGATGCATGCTAGGTAAAAATATAAAGAAATCATTTCCTAGTAGTGACAACATAGCTCAGGGCATCTTCGATCTGGTTCATTCTGATGTATGTGGTCCCATGTCATCTCCCTCACTTAATGGTTGTTTGTATTATGTCATTTTTATTGATGATTACTCAAGAAAATGTTGGATATATTTCCTTAAAGCTAAAAGTGACACATTTGATAAATTCAAAGAGTATAAATCCTTTATTGAAAAGAATATAGAGAATCCTTAGAAAAAACAATGGAGGAGAGTTTGAATCTCTCCAGTTTGAGGATTTCTGCAAGTCAATAGGAATCAAGAGATAGTTGATTGTGCCATATAACCCTTAGCAAAATGGAGTTGCTGAGAGGAAAAACAAGACAATTTGTGAGGAAGCAAAAGCAATGATGTTTGACCAGGATCTGCCAAATTCTTTATGGGCAGAAGCTACCTCCATTGTCGTGTATATTTAGAACAGGTGTCCACATGCTATATTGAAGGCCAAGACTCCTGAAGAGGTATTCTTAGGGATCAAACCTGAAGTAGGGCATCTAAGGATATTTGAGTGTCCTTTGTATATTCATGTCCCTAGGGAAAAGAGGACAAAGATGGAACCCTCAGAAAATAAAGGGTTTTTTGTGGGGTACAGTGAGAACTACAAGGCTTACAGGATTTATGTACTAGGTCAGAGGAAAATAGAGGTAAGAAGAGATGTGACTTTCCATGAGGAAGACGCATTTAAGAAATCCAGAGAGCTTCAACGGGAATCATAAGCAATTCAGCCAGCTTCACCCTCTTCTAAAAATGAAGAGTCAGATGATCAGAGGGAGGAACCTCATGAAGGGCCAAGTAATGAGCCCCTATAACCTGCTGAAGTGTTAGAAAGAAATCTTGAAGAACCTCTAGCCAAAAGGAAGCCAGGGTGGCTTAAAGAAATAATGCAGGAAGCAGAAAGGATAGCTACTCCCAAAGGAACTTTCAGGGAAAGGAAGAGGCCTCATAGGTTTGGAGGCTATGTTTCACTGATGAGCAACATTAGTGATGACGAACCTTCTTCATTTGAAGAAGAAGATAAATTACAATCATGGAAGGATGCCATGCTTGAGGAATACAGGTCTATTATAAAGAACAATGTTTGGGACATTGTGCCGAGGCCAAAAGACAAATCAGTGGTTTCTTCCAAATGGATATATAAGATCAAACATGTAGCTGATGGAAGTGTGAAAAAGTTCAAAGAAATATTTGTAGCTAGAGGCTTCACTCAGATAAAAGGAATTGACTACAAAGATACTTTTTCTCCTATAGCCAAGTATACCTCCATTCGAACTATTATTGCTTTAGCTCTCATTCTTGGTTGGAAGCTACATTAGATGGATGTAAAAACAACATTCTTGAATGGAAAGATTGAACATGAGGTATTTGTGGAACAACCAGATGGTTTTGTACTGCATAAAAAAGGCACTCATGTATGAAAGCTAAGGAAGGCCTTATATGGTCTTAAGCAGGCTCCCAGAGTTTGGTATGATAGGATTGATGGCTTTCTTAAAAGCCTAGGATTTCAGAAAAGTGATGCTGATGCAAATATGTACTTCAAGGTAAGAGGTAACTAGCCTGTTATACTAATCTTGTATGTTGATGATCTCTTTCTGACAGGATATGAAGGGCTAATATCTTGGTGTAAGAGGGAGATAACCTCAAAATTCGAGATGAAATACTTAGGCTTGATGCATTAATTCCTAGGATTGGAAGTATGGCAAAGACAAGGAGAGATATTTTTGGCACAAGGAAAATACATAGTGGATGTACTAAAGAGGTTTGGTATAGGTAGTTGATTGGATCATTGATGTACATGATCCAAAATAGGCCATATATATGCTATGAAGTGATTGCAATGAGTCAGTTCATGACTGAACCGAGATAGAGACACTGGGTGGAAGCAAAGCACATCTTGAGATATCTCAGAGGGACCATTACTTATAGTCTAAGATAAACATCTAGTGGTGGTTTATTTCTGCATGGGTATGTAGATATTGACTAGGAAGGAATCCCAGTGGATCAAAAGAGTACTTCCAGATACTTCTTTAGTTTAGGATCCACTATGATCTCTTGGTCAAGCCGGAAGCAGGGATCCATTACATAGAGTACAATAGAGGCTGAGTACATTGCAGCAAGTGATGCTAGCAAGGAAGCAGTTTGGATGATAAAATTGGTTTCTGGGTTGTTTGGTGACAAGATTGAGACGACGGTGGTTCACTATGATAATCAAAGTTGCATAAAATTGACAGAGAACCCGGTATTTCACGACAGTTCAAAACATATGCAGCTGAGAGGAAATCTTGGCATGGCTAAGAATGACTCCCTCACTGAGAGGGAGTGTTAAATTTGGTAGCATCGACAGTCATTCTCCAATGAGAGGCCATATGGGCCACCCTGAGGCTATCCATGGAGATTTGGAGAATCAACCAGTCTTGTGAGGTATTGACAAAAGCTAGGGGGAACATACAACCTCTGTGAGTCAAACCAAAAGTCAAGACGAATGAGATGTTATGTAAGTCTAATGAAAAATTCAGGGGAAACGCACAAGCTCTGTGATCATAGACAGTCTAGTGCAAAATTCAGGGGGGACGTACAACCTCTATGAGCATAGACAGACTAGTGAAAAATTCAGGGGGAATGTACAACCTCTGTGAGCCTAGACAAGCGTTGTGAGCCATGAGAAAAAGTCAAGGCATCTAGAAAAATTTAGGTTGAATATAAAATTCCTATGAGCTAGAAACAAATGATATTCCTAATATTGCAAATGATACAAATGTATTGATCTAGTGCATTGGCACGTGTAACATTATACACCATGAAGAGAATTTCAAATTGCCTTGTAAAGAGTCGAGTTGTAACTGAAGTCTCAAGTCTAGTTCTATTTTCGAACTAAAAGCGTAATGTTTAGTTGTAACTGAAGTCTTAAGTCTAGTTCTATTTTAGAACTAAAGTGTAATGTTGAGTTGTAACTAAAGTCTTAAGTCCAGTTCTATTTTAGAACTAAAGTGTAATGTTGAGTTGCAACTAAAGTATTAAGTCTAGTTCTATTTTAGAACTAAAGTGCAATGTTGAGTTGTAACTGAAGTCTTAAGTCTAGTTCTATTTTAGAACTAAAGTGTAATGTTGAGTTGCAACTGATGTCTTAAGTCTAGTTCTATTTTCAAACTAAAGCATACCAGTCTCAAGTCTAGTTCTATTTTCGAACTAAAGTGTAATGCTAAGTTTTAACTAGTCTCAAGTCTAGTTCTAAGTTCGAACTAAAGTATGAAGTTGAGTTATGATTAACTCATGCAAACAGGTTACTATATCGAGCATCTCCTCTGCCCCTCTTCAACCTATATAAGGAGAGGTCAAACCCTCTCTTCAACATAGTTTTGATATGCAGGTTAAGGGTGAAGCAATAGAGGCACATATTAGTGATGAAGAGGCAACATACCAAAGAAACATATCAGTGTTGTATATCAACAATAGAGGCAACATATCAGAGGTGTATTTTAGCAAGGTCTTTTAGGTTTTTGTCAGGTCAGAGTCATCTTGGAAAGATATTTAAGAGCAGAACATTCATGGTGGATATTTGTGAGTGATCTTACATTATTAATGCAATAAAGGAATATCGTTTGATGGGGTTTTCTCCCTGTACAGGGTTTCCCCAGGGTATATGTGTTGTTGATGTGCATGATTACTTATCTACATAGTTATTTCTATTCCATTATGATCTGGTATTGTTGAAGTGTATTATGCTGTAATAAAAGTGTTGAAGAAAATAAAAGAATTAATCCACATATGAAATCAAGCTCAAAATTTAACAATTGCAACAACCATTTGAGATCGAGGCAGATGCCTATGACTATGCTATTGGGGCATTTCTTATTCAATAGGAGCATCCAATGGAATATCACAATGCGACATTTTCCAACACAGTCTAAAAGTATCCCACTTATGACAAAGAAATGTATTTCATTGTGTAGGCTTGCCGACAGTGGAAGCATTACATTTTGGGGAAGGAAACGATCATCCACATAGACGACCAACCCCTACAATTCATACAGACAAAAGGGAAGTTTCAAAATGATCTCCATTAGAAGTGGTCCACGTATCTGCAACAGTTTCATTTGAACATCAAGTACAAGAAGGGAAACACCAATAATGTTGCAGACTACCTCAACTGACCACCAATCATCACAATAACCACTGTGCTCAACTCTTGTGGGCATGAGACTTCTGATTGGTTGCTTCTCTATAAGAGTGATCCAAATTTAGGCCACACATACAAGACGCTCTTGGAGGGTAACTGAGTTCAAAATTTTCACCTCCAGGATGCACTACTATGTCACCTAGGACACCTTTGTGTTCCTTCAAGCGAGCATGCCAAGATGATTTGGGAACCACACTATAGTTGGGTCGCCGGGAATTTTAGGGTCAAGAAAAAAATGGTAGTACAACAAATGTATTTCTATTGGCCAAACCTTCGACAGGATGTCAGGAAGTACATTAGATCTTGCACTGCCTGTGCCATTGGCAAACCGACCATCAAGAAGCAAGGCCTCTATACTCTTATTCCTACCCCTATTTGACCTTGGAAATCTATCTCCATGGATTACATGTCGAGCCTTCCTTCTGCTAAGAATGAAAATGACCATGTTTTCATGGTCATCGACAGATTCTCGAAGATGGCCATTATGGTGGCCTGCAAGAAGAATATCACACCAGAAGCCATTGCTAAACTCTTCTTTGAATGAGTGTGGATACACTTTGGGATCCCATAGCCTATCATCTCAGATCGGGACAACAGGTTCCTTAGTACATTTTGGTCTAGCCTCTGGTCAATGTTGGACATCAAGCTTACCAAGTCCACAACTTCCCATCCCCAAACTGATGGCCAGATAGAGGTCAACAAGAGGATCATTGTACACATTTTGCGCATGTAAAACTCAAAGCATCCACACACATGGGATGAGATCCTCCCATATGTACAACATAGCTATAACCGGGACCTCCATAGCTCAACCGACCATAGCCCCTTTCAGGTGGGCTTGGGATTCCAACCACTATGTCCCATTGACGTAGCCATACCATTTGTAGCTACTCAAGCTGATTCAGTTCATGTCCAGTCTGAAGCTACCAAGGTGAACAAATTCATTGAGTGCATTCATCACATTCGCCAATAGGTTCATGGAATATTGGACAAATACAATGCTAAGTACAAGCAACGGCATGATCAACATCAGGTGCAAGACAACTTCTAGGTGGGAGAAAAAGTGTGGCTAAATTTACAGAAGGTGTGCCTCGCTGGACCCCACCGCAAGCTTCGCCCACTCTGATATGGGCCATATAACATCACCAAGGCTATAGGTGACAATGCCTTCGAGCTCAATATCCCACCATTCCTTGGTCTACACCCAGTGTTCAATGTGGACCTCCTCCGACCTTACTTTCCACCTCTACTGGACACATCCAATATGGCAGAAAAACTCACACCAACAAATTTAAACCCAGACTGCATGGAAAAAAATACAACTGATCAGATTATGGACACATAGATAAATAACATCCTCCAGTAGAGGATCCAACTATATCGAGTTGTCAAAACATGCTAACTCCTTCACTAGGGCAAGTGGCTCACCAGGGACCAAGTTCAACAGAAGTTTCCTCATCTCATGGTGGAACTCAACGCAATAGAGACCATTTCTTCCTAACGGGGGAGAAATGACCCAGGTGGATATTGGTGGCCACTCGCCTATTCCACTTGGATCCCCACCATTGTTTCTTTCAGTTTTTCAGTTTCCTTAATTGTAGCACAATTTACTATTTTTGGCAGTTTTTCAGGTCTTGAGCTTCTGAAGTCGTTTTGAGGCCCTAAACGACGTTTTTTGGGCATGGTTCGATCAAAATATCTCGTCATGATATTTTCTGCCAACTTGTGTAGTCCTCAGATAGATATTTCTAACAATGTATCATATGTGTCAAACAAAGATAGTATGCCAAAATTACGACCCTGAGAAATTGATGTACCAATTTACCCCAATGGGGCCCATATTTTGGCCTTTCATCTCCTAGGGTTAGGTTTTTTGGATGTTTAGTATTTCCATTGTTTTTCAATAATAGATAGGCCTTATAGCCTCATTGAAACATAGATTTCAGAGGCTTATAGCCGCTACATCTCTTCTCAGAGATAAGCTACCAATGCCCTAGCTAGTTTATTTCTATTCTGTCTGTAAACAAATTTCAGTTCTTTGATATTAATGAAATGAAGTGTTATTTCCACTGAATCTTCGTATTCATGGTTATTTGTGTATTATGTTGTGTTCTTGCATAAATTCGGATCAATACTGTATATTATTAACTAGTTTTTGTTTCTTTATTTGATAATGCAGTATCTGTATATTATTAACCAGGAAGTCTCGTTGTCCTCCACCAACAATTCGATTCCAGAACAATGGAACATCTTGATGTTAGATGACAATAGGGGTACCTGCTCCAAAATCCACACCCTCGCGATGATATAAATCTTTGAAACAATCGATAAGTTCTGCAAAGCCGCCAGAAACGCAATGTCAGCGGGGTTCAATGGCATGGAGATACATGGATCTCATGGTTACCTGATCGATCAATTTCTCAAGAAAAATGTCAACAATAGATCCGATGAATACAGTGGAAGCACTAAGAACCGCTATCGTTTCACCCACGAAATTATGGAGGTCGTGGCGGAGGAGATCAATGAGTGGAGGGGGTAGTTCCATTCAACATAAGAAAAGAGGAGCCAAACATAGTATCCAACCACAATGGTAAAGAATCATATAGGGAGAATTTCGTTTTTTTTTTATATTATTTTAAATATATAGAAATGAAGTCAATTGCAAACTCTGTATGTGAAAAATGTTTAGGGAAAGGAAGTCATATGCAAATTTACATTGGTATAAAAGGCTTAGGGTTGACATATATGATATGTTATTTCTTAAATTTTTCTTTCTGTTAGCTTGTTTCAGTTTTTCTTTAGGAATTTCCCGTAAAGAAATAGAGATTGTGTTGAGATAGAGACCGTGGTTAATTTCTTAGTTAAACAACATTTACAATTGACTGAAGATGAAAATTTATGTGAAGTTGAATGTGTCGTCAGTTCTAGAAATGACATATGGATTAAAGCATTAGTTAGATATGGACAATATGAAAGGAAAGGAGAATTGTTGGAGTTTTTTCCTATGCATCCCAACGGGAATCTCAGATTAGTATCAAATAGTTACAGCACTAGAAGGTGGTGAATGGATCAATCTGTCTCTAATACTCCGATTACTTATCTATTAAACCGCGATTATCATATGATTTATGTTTTATCCGATCCATGTACAATTTTTGAAGCTGAAATGTAAAGTTAAGCCATGCTTATTTGGATGTTTTGCTTACATTCAAAACACTTCTAGGTAAATGAATGAAAATGCAACGATGTCTACTTTTGAATCTTAAGGAAACACATTTAGATGCTATAATGGGAGTGGATAGGATTGGATTCCATAGGTTTTAAAACACAATATAAGACTACTTTATGTTACCGTTATTAATGATTTTTATTAATTATGTACTGTGAATTTGTGTGAATTTGTTTTTTTGTGTAATATGACGAGTCCAGTTTAGTGAAGGAATAAATTTAATAACCGTTATATTTAATTTTTTTTTAATGTTTTGTAATTTTATTTGTAAAACAAAATTATGCTAAAAGGAATTTACAACTTTTCTATAAAATCTATGTCAAAGCAGTTGAAATCAATCGATCGATTGCCCATATTATTTAGTTTTAAAGAGAGAAGGTGAGGGTTTGTGGTAGGATACAATTATTTAGATTGTACTTCAATGGGCTATGCTGAGGTGTGTTCTGAGTTTGAATGAATCTAAGCTATGGTGGTGTCCAGGACTCGAAGTGGAGACTTCGAACCAAGTCAGGAGCATATAATTTATTTTACCCCTACCAAACAAAATCAATAATATTTGTGGGTTTCCTGCTGTGATTTTTGTGGATTTTTTTATTGTAAACTTTTGGGATTTTATGCTACAGATTCCATGGATTTCCTACTGCAAATTCCATTCCTTTCTACTGTGAATTTTGGTGGGTTTCTTGTCACAATTTTTGTTGATTTCTTGTTAAGAAATTATTGTGTAGAAAAATAGGGTCAGGACTTAAGATGACTGTGGTCCTCTAACGATTCCCACTATGATGAAATTGAATTGGAAATCCTAGGAAACCTTTCTAGAAGTCCCTATGTTCTGCATAAGGATAATGCACTTTGCAACAAAGAGAAATAATTCTACTTGTGGTTCAACCCTACACTTACTTTTCACACCTACATTGTAGTATGAAATACAAAACAAATAATGTAAGTACTATAAATGTTTTGATTTTCTTTTGACATTGCTCAATTGAAAGTTTTGTAACCTATAAAATTCATTGTGCTACAGAATTTTCATGGACATTGGCATACATTTTGTAAACAAACAACGGATGAGAATCTTCAATAGCTTTTGGAAAGGAAATAATTGGGCCACTGCTTGGGCACCTCACAGAACAATTGGACTTGCAAGCAAAGAAAAGAAGAGTATATAGCCAAGGAAGTCCAACAAAAAAAGGTGTGCAAAGCAATGCACCTCTTTCTTCCTCATACAGACTAAAGAAGCTTGGTCAGTCCATATTACCACATCCGGGAATCTAATGACTCTGGCCCATAACAGATTTGGGATTAAAATGAATTTGTGCTCCAACCAACAATGTGCAAGAGACAACCTGCATCATACACAGTAGTGATGTATCACCTAAGGAATGCGTGGAAAGTAATTTCACACTTGTCTAGTCTCTACATGAAGCATGACACGCCTAAGGTCATTATATTATTCTTTTTCTCCTTTTCCACACCATTCCAAGTTCCAACGATCCCCTCTGCATCCTTACCTGTAAGCAGGCTCCCTTAAAGCCCTTGGTTGTGTTGTTTTCATTTCTACTTTATTTAATTCGGCTACTTAGTTTTTCTTATTGTTTGGTCAAAATGGAAAATTATTGGTTCGTAGCCATGATCTCCTTGCAAAATTTTGATTTATTACTTGGAAATAATGGAGCAAGATCTATTTACGTAGAAAAACTCCACTAGTGTTTAATGTAGATCCTATTTTCCTATTATTTGTTGTACCCTCCTAAGTAGACCGAAGTCCTATATTATGATGTAATCTGTCTTCAATCAATAATAGATTATGAGTGTAGTCTCACCTGTGTGGTTTTCTCCTAATTCTAAGTTGGTATTAGAGCTACTGAGGTGATATACATGGCACAAGATCTTGAATTATGATTTGATTGATAAGAAATATCATCAGTGCTCCCTATGCAGTGTTAGAGGAGCGTCAACTCTCTCACACTTGTGAAATCAAAATTTTTGGATCCCTTGTGCTCCTGTTGTATGCATATAAGATCACTAGGGCGCTAGTGCTCCCCCTTCCACACTCAAGGAGTGCTGCCAGCTCTGACCAACACCCACATTTCCAAAGCACAGATCTCTAGCGCTCCCCTTCATGAGTTTGAGGAGCGCCAACTGTTTTTTGGGAAGTGTGAATTTTTCTTTTGTTGGGAAGCATAAGTTGGAAAGGCACCCAACCTTCCTCTCTAGCCTAGCTGTGAGAAGATCCATAAGGACAGGCCAATTCTCTTTATGCTAGGGTCGAGTTCTTGAGGTGTACAGATCGAGGGATCTGTGGGAGAGTATAGGGTCAAGTATTGGGCCCAAGTTCCAACCAGAAGAGGAAGAAACGGAGGTTGGATTACACCAGTCGTATTTCTTCAGTCCACTCCTAGACCATGTGAGGGAGACCGAGTCTCCCAGCTTCCATATTTTCACGTCCCTTCATGGTTCCATATTGGCATGGATTGTGATTTACCCACGAGTGGCGGTTGCAAGAAGTGTTTGTATTTGATTGAGAGGGAAGATACAGGCATCACAATTTCGAGCTTTTGATCGAATCTTACCTCTGAAAATTGATTTTTTGTCCATTTTTATTTGAAATCAAGGAGAGGATGAGAGCATGATTTTGGGGTTCTTGTACCTAGAAGGTTAATTAAGATTCCTCTTGTACCTAGAAGTTGAATTAATATTTGGAGAAAATTGATGAAAAGTTGCATATTCTTGGTGATTCACCACCTTCAAGATTGAAGTGTGTTTGGTTATACGAGGATCCATTTTCTGGTTGAACGAGAAAACACTTGCAGAGATAGAGAATCCTCTAGCAGAGACCTACCTCAATGAAGCCAACAAATTAGATGGCTCGAATTTCATTAACTGGAAATTCAAAATGCAGACCTTGATGGAAGGGTATGGTGTTTGGACGACTGCGAAGGGAGATGAAGCGAAACCAGATGCGGCTACAAGTGCAACAACAACACAGATCCAAGATTGGGAGAAGCATGAAAACAAGGCCAAGGTATTGTTGTGTATGTCTGTTAAAGATATCATAATTCCACATATTAGAGAAGCTAAAACTTCTTTTGAAACGTGGATAGGGCTTAAAGATTTGTATGAAACTAGCAATATAAATCGTATTATTTTCTTGAAAACTAAATTGCTAAGAATTAAGATGGATGGAAATGAATTTGCTAGTTCATTTTTGGGTCACATTAAAGACGTGAAAGACAAGCTACGAAACATAGGGGAAACAATTTCCAACACCGATCTTGTCACAATTACCTTAAATGGTATGCTAGAATACTATCAAATGTTTATCACAGGTCTCACAGCAAGGGAGAAACCTCCTACTTTTGAAGAATTGACAGGTATTTTTATGCAAGAGGAAGAGAGGCACGCGAATTTGAAGCCTCATAATTCAGAATTGGCACTGTGGTCAAATAAGAGATTTTCGAGAGGGAGATAATGAGAAAGAGGCAGAGGAGGCAATTCATCACAGAGAGGTGGTTCATCGTAGAGAAGACAATCTCCAAGGCCGAATCAAGGTATGCCATCTAACAAGAATGAGTCAAAGAGTTGTTTTATTGTGGTCGACCTAGACATCTTATTCAAGACTGTCATAAGAAAAAGAGTGATGAGGCTAGTAATAAACCTAGAAAATATTCAAGTCATTATGCAGAAAAATCTTCAAAACATGATCTCAAATTATTTATTTCTAGTGATGATATTAATGAACCCCCGAATTTTGATTCACGGGATCTTAAACTGTTTGTGTATAATGTTTCTTTGTCTCCCAAAATAGATGATATTGATTCTTGGTTTGTGGATTCTGGAGCATCAATACATATGACATGCAATAAGAAGTGGTATACTAATTTTAAAGAAACACATAATGGTGCCATCATATATCTTGGAGATGACCACGCTCATCATATCAAGGGATACAGAGACATTCCAGTAACATTTCCAAATGGTATTGTTCGTCGCATTCACAATGTTGTGTATGTGCCAGGGATAAAGAAAAATTTGATCTCTGTGTCCACCATTACAGATCAAAACTTGAAGGTTGAATTCTTCAAGAATTATTGCATAGTGAAGGGTCTACTAGACCAATACAGAATTGTTGCAATGGGAGTCAAAGTAGGAGGACTATACAAGATTGATGTTACCAACAAAGAACATCACGAACTGACTTATGAAACTATGCCAATAGAGAGTCTTTGGCATCAAAGGTATGGCCACATCAATCATAATGATTTATTGTTATTACAGAAACAAAATATGGTTGAAGGACTTCCCATGTTAAATAATAAGAATATTGCTTGCGAAGGATGTGCATTAGGAAAGATGCACGGAGATGAATTCCCCTCTAATTCTAATAAGAAAAAGAGAGATGTGTTAGATCTTGTGCATACTAATTTTTTCGGACCTATGTAGACTAGGTATTTGGGAGGTGCATTTTACTTTCTGTTATTTATTGATGATTGCACAAGATACACATGGGTTTATTTCCTTAGAAGAAAAGGTGGTGTTTTCAAGTACTTTAAGGAATTTAGAACCATGGTTGAAAAGAAGATAGGAAAATGAATCAACATCCTCCATTCAGATCAAGGGGGAGAGTATAAATCAGGGGACTTCATCAAATATTTCAAAGATCATGGAATAGTACAACAATTTACAGTACCTCACACTCCACAGTAGAACAAAGTTGCTGAAAGGAAAAATAGAACTCTGGTCGAGTGTGCCCACAGTATGATGAAAGGTAAGAATCTCTCGAATGCATTTTGGGCTGAAGATATAAATAATGCAGTTTATTTACAGAATAGGATTCCAACAAGGTGTCTTAATAATATTACTCCTTTCGAAGCCTTGTATGGTTCCAAACCTGTAGTTCATAATTTGAAAGTATTTGGGTGTAAGGATTTTGTGCATATTCCAAAGGAGAATAGGAATAAATTGGATGTTAAATCCATTAAATGTATTTTCATAGGGTACTGTTCTGAATTCAAAGAATACAAACTATTTGATCCTTCTACTCACAAAGTATTTGCGAGTAGAGATGTAATTTTCCATGAGGAGGAAGCAGGAAATCATGACGACAACAGTCATGATGAATGGAATAGACTTCTTGATGAAAGAGTTAAAGAAGAGTAGCAACAACAACAATAATCACAATAGTAACCATAATTGCAACAACTTCCACCACAACTTCCACCACAACCGCAGAGACAACAATAACAAGAAAGACTTAGTGACAGTGATATGGACACTTCAAGCAGTTAGAGTTCACTAAGTGGTGAAGACAGATCTTCACAAAGTGGGGAGGAAAATGATTAGTTGATAAGATCTTCACGACAGGTTCGAATCCTTGAAAGGTATAGAGACTATGCCCTAATGAGTAGCATTTCAAATGTCATAGAACTCATGATTTTTAATAAAGCCAATGAACATGATTAATGGCTAAATGCAATGGAGGAAGAATATGAATCTATAATGAAAAATAATACTTGGGAATTGATTGAATTGCCTAAACATAAAAATCCCATTGGATGCAAATGGATATACAAACCCAATTTTAAATCACATGGTAGTATAGACAAATATAAGGCTAGATTGGTGGCAAAAGGGTATTCACAAACATAAGGTATTGATTATGGTGAAACATTTGCACCAGTAGCTAAATTGAATACTATCATGTTAATTGCTTTAGATACAAAGTACCATTGGAAGATATACCAATTAGATGTTGAATATGCATTTTTGAATGGTGATTTAAAGGAGGAAGTCTGCCTTACTCAACCTGAAGGGTTTGTGGAACATGGGCAAGAACACTTAGTGTGTAAGTTAAAGAAAGCATTGTATGGAATAAAACATGCACCTAGGTCATGGTATGAGAAGATAGACTCTTTCTTTCTTCAAAAGGGTTTTATGAGGAGAAAGAGTGATCCAAATCTGTATACCAAATTTGATGAGCAAGGGTATATAGTATTGATTTCCTTATATGTTGATGATTTAATAATTATAGGAAATGTAGGGAAATTGATTGATGAAATCAAGGATCATTTGTCACAAGTTTTTGAAATGAAAGATCTTGGTGAGTTACATTACTGCCTAGGTATTGAAGTTTGGATAAATGCAGTCCAAAATTTTGTTTGTCAGAGTAAGTATGTCAGAGAAGTACTTAAGAGATTTAAAATGGATCAGTGTAAATATTCTATTGTTCCCATGCAGCAGAATGTGAAACTTTCTTGTGATGATGGTTCGAAGGATGTGAATGGCACTATGTATAGACAGATGGTGGGTAGTTTGAATTATCTCACCACAACTAGACTTGTTATTGCATATTTTGTGAGTGTGTTAAGTCAGTTTATGGCGAAACCTCAAGAAATCCATTGGAATGCAACAAAGGAGGTACTCAGGTATCGTAAAGGAACACTTGATTATGGTATTAAATATACTGATGCATATGATGTTGAGTTGAAAGGTTACTCAGATTCTGATTGGGATAGCAATCCGGGTGATCAAAGATCAACCACTGGATATGTGTTTGGCATTGGATCCGGGATTGTTTCATGGAGCAGTAAAATGAAACCTACTGTATCTTTGTCTTCTACTGAAGCAAAATATAAAGCCTTGTGTGCAACAACTTGTGAAGTTGTTTGATTGAGAAGACTTCTTCAAGATGTTGGAGAAGAACAAAAAGAACCTACAATGATCAAATGTGATAATCAAAGTTCAATCAAGCTGGAAAATAATATGATTTATCATACAAGGACACAACAAGTTGATGCTCAGTTTCATTTTGTTAGAGAAAAGTTGTAGTCAAGTGAAATAACTCTTATGTATTGTAATACTTGTGAAAATACTGCTGATATTTTCACTAAGCCTCGTGGAAAGATTAATTTTGAGATGTTTAGGGAGATGTTAGGTTTAAAAGTCAATCCATTCTCCATTAAGGGGGAGACTTGGAAATAATGGAGTAAGATCTACTCATGTAGACAAACTCTGCTAGTGTTTAATGTAGATCCTATTTTCTTGTTATTTGTTGTAACCGCCTAAGTAGACTAGAGTCCTATATTATGATGTAATTTTTCTTCAATCGATAATAGATTGTGAGCATAGTCTCACCTATGTGGTTTTATCCTAATTCTAAGTTTATTCAATTGGCTTTTGACAACCTCAAACTCACAAGTTCTTCCTGAACTTATTTTGTTCCCTTTGTCATGTCCTGCTTGTCTGTTTTTATTTCTCTTTCTTCTCTTAGCCAGCATCCCCCATTTATCCAATAAGTATACATGCACCTCACACACTAACTAAATCTCTCACTCGCTCAGTTCCGTTTGTTTCCATCCTTCCATCCCACCCACTGCGGTATATGTTTTTTGTCACTGGAATCAATCACTCCTCCCATAGGTCCCACCCACTGTGGTATATGTTTTTTGTCACTAGAACCAATCACTCCTCCCATCGACCTAAAATGTAATGTCCCTTTCCAAATAGGATCTTCAGAGAGGAGGCTTAATGGTATAAACCGCCCCGTTAGACTATAGCCAAAGAGGGGTAAACAGGGTTACTAGAGGTCACTCTAGTCACAGGTCTTATATTGAGAAAGTGACATTGAGGTAAAAATGGTTAAAAGCGCTTTTAAGTCATTATGATCTAAAAATAGAAGTCAACAGTGAATTAGGGTTTCAACAGTGATTCAGGGTTTTGGAATTCAACAGTGAATTAGGGTTTCAACATGATTTAGGGTTTTGGAAAGCTATAAAGGAAGGGACAACGACCTAATCCATCATTATGCAGATTATGAATTGTCATTGAGGAGAAGAGGCACATCTTAGGAGAGATAGTTCAGTGTATTCCAGGAGGAAGACACCAGTTGGCTAATTTCGGTGTTGAAAGACACACCCTAGTCACCGAAAAGATCATCCAGGTCTTCCATCATTCTTCATTGATTCCACAATGCTCCCATATTCTGGGTATTATCTTTTAGTTGCTTATTTGTATTCTGGCTAAGATCCTTTTGTCTTTTGATCTAGCCAAGTGTTGTTATTTAATTCAACCACAGTTGCTTATTTGTATTCCGACTAAGATCCTTTGTTTGTTAATCTAGTCGAGTATTGTCAGTTTATTCAGCCGCATTCAACCATTTTGTAATCCATGGAGATATCATAATACAAACTTTGTAGTCCTTTGTCATGTTTATTATTTATATGATCATTTATATGCCGTAAACCTTTGATCCTACACACACATTAGCAACGTTTCCTAGACTAGCCAAGTCAGGAACATTATAGTGGTATCAGAGCTTTAGTCCTACCAGCCTGTGACTAAAGATAGTGAGTGTAGCAGAAGACCCAGAGGGTCGTGAACACGTAGGTGATGAATATGTCACTTACAAAAGGCATCAAAAAAGAAGGCATAGGCCTGCTTTTCCCCTTTTTCCTCCTAGCTCAGAGGAAGAGGAAGAGGCACATAGAGAAGCAGAGAGAAGGGCAGAGTGTGAGGCTGAGTGTGAGGTAGAGAGGATGCTAGGAGACATATATGAGTGACTAGAGGGAATTAGAAAGGCCCCCATATATCTAGAGGCAACTTTCATGCAGGTTATCAACGATATGTTAGCTAGTCAATGGACCATGTCTCAGTCCTTGGCACAGGTGGTTGATAGATTGGCTAGAGTGGGCATCCCAGATACACAAGTCTGACATGCATCACAAGGGAACTCAGGAGCAAGCAGTAGACCCCATTCACACTCTCACACATACACCTCTAGGAGTAGGATTCCCAGACCATTGTTTCCCAGTTTCTAGAGGGCACCCCCGGTAGCAGCACCGCCACCGATAGAACAGAGGCCACCCACTCATGCCGACGACATTTCAGAGTATAGGAAGGAGTACATAGCATTGGGTCATGAATTCCATCAGGACTTGACCTTAGTCGAGTACTATGGACTCAAACTTAGGAACCACCCCTGAGAGTCGTAGAGGGGAGGACCACAATAGCAGCAGGGGCATAACCTTGATTTCATCTGAAAATTTGGGAAACTCACCATCCCTTCTTTCGACGGATCGTCCAAATACACCACTAGAGATTGGGTACAAAATCTAGACACGTATTACAAGCTCAACCAGATGACCGAGACATAGGCCATCAGTTTCATGACCGTACACTTGGAGGGTGAGGCAGACGAGTGGTGGTATCATGGACTGGTGAAATTGGGTCACAGTTGCATCACCTCCTATAGGGAGTTTACAGATAGGCTCATGGATAGGCTTGACAGGAAGGATCCTGAGATATACTTCAAGGATCTAGCCCAGTTGAGACAAACTGGCACAACAGAGGTGTTCATCACAGAGTTTCAACGGGTAGCTGTGGTAGTGACAGATATATCAGAGCCTAGGATGGTCATGCTATTCATAGAAGGACTCACAGAGCCTTTGAGAGGATGGGTGAAGGAATATAGGCCTCCCACTTTCTAGGATGCCATCCTTCGCACTCGAGATCTGGCATAATTAGTGCCAAAGACTAAAACTTTCTCCAAACCATTTGTGCCCCAGAGGGATCGAGACAGGATTCCATTCCAGAGAGAATGGAAGGGAAAGGAGAAGTTGGATGATGAGACTAGGGGAGATCTTATGAGGAAGAAGATTTGCTTCAGCTGCAGAGATCCTTGGGTCTCGGGCCATAGGTTTATGGGAAAGGGAGAGATTCATTATATTGAGGTAGAAGCAGACAACGTGGATAGTGAGGAAGAGGAGCAGGACAATGGATCCACTAGTTCAGAGGAGGATTCAGCACCAGTAGAGGAGCAGCCTCCCAATAGACCACCGACACCGGTAGGATCCCATCCTCCAGTAGTCCCACAACCACCAGAGCAGGCTAATTGGAGGAAACCAACAAAGCAAGGAGTCATAGCGACCCTTTCTGGTGTTCCCAGGTATGATACCCTTTGTATCAGAGGGATTATTTAGGGGCAACGAGCAATCTCCCTGATAGATGGTGGGGCCACCCACAACTTCATCGATGCTTCACTAGTATTGAGACGGGCACTTCAGACAGAGGATTTTGAGGAGTTTGATGTTGTTGTAGCAGATGGCCACACAGTGGAGTGTCTAGACAGAGTTCCAAACTTAGAGATGAATTTAGGAAACTACATAGTGAGAGACACATTTTATTTGGTTGACCTATCAGACATAGATGTGGTGTTAGGAGTTCAGTGGATGATTAACTTGGGAAAAATCACTACCAACTACCAAACCTTGGAAATGGGATTCAGAGATCAAGATGGGAAGAAGGTTGTTCTAAGAGGTATGTAGACAGGAGCACCCAAGACAGTTTCAACCAAGAGCATGGAGAGGATATTCAAACATGGGCAGGTAGCATATGTCGCAGAATGCTTGATCACTACTCAGAAGGATTCAGAAGGTAAAAAAAATACCATATAGAGATCAATAATTTATTGCGATGACATCAACAGGTCTTTGAGGAAATTCCACCAGGGAGACCACTTGATAAGGGGTTTGAGCACACCATTGAGTTGGAGGAGGGGGCCAAACCTATGATCACCCCCCCCTATCGTCATCCTAGGAGGTTCAAGGATGAGATAGAGAAGGAAATCAAGGAATTGT
>JZKD02S0267078.1:769351-786915 GCA_000966675.3 Picea glauca | reverse complement strand
TGTTGGTATATTTAGGTGGAGTAAACAAAATTTAACAATTATAATGACAAGGTGGAATGACACAACTAGATTAATCAATATTCATGCTTCAATCAACAAAACATTTACACCTCCATGGACTCATGGGGAAAATTCATGGAATATGAATATTTTTATTTAATTTTTATTCTTCTTTATATTTAGTGGAAAGAATAAAAGAATATGTTATGTTAATGAGAGAGGACAAGTATCAAGGTGTAAGAAAATCCATTCTCAAGTGTGAAAGGGAACATGAGGGTGAAAAGCAAGTAGAGAAATAAGTGTGCAGGAAATGATGGACACCTTAATGCAAGCCCCCTCTCAAATGACAATGGTTTGTATTCATTTGGAGATTTGGAGTCTTGTATAAGCAATAAGAAATAGGTGAGAAACAAAATGTGAGTTGTAGAAACAAATTACAAAAAATAGGTGGGAGCCCATAAGGGAGTGGATAGGAATTGAGAAGAGCAGAGAATGAGGTTCAAGTTCCATCTAAGACTATAAAGGATCTCATTTGTATGGGGAACACTCACGATGGATGTCAAACTACAAAGGGTACTAAATTGGGGTTACCCATCATAGGGAGGCTCTAACATTGGACAAGTGTTAAAATAGGTGTCAAAGTACTAATGTCCAACCAAGGTGGACCCTAAGGTGATTGAATTGGAAAAAAGGTTTAAATATGAATATGTGGAGGGAAATATTAAACCTATATGATGGCTTAGATAAATACTTATAGAAGTCCATGAAAAGAAGGTGAATGATCTTGAATCCAAATGATAATGTGTTCAAATTCCTACACCCAAGAAACAATGAAAACCATGTAAAGAAGAGAAAAAGCATAAATCCAATTGTGAAAATGGTGCTAAGGGTTAGGAAATAGAGAAGTATGAAGTCCCCATATTGTGGATCATTGGAGGATGAAAGGAACAATTTATCATTAGTGGGTGATTCATTGCCATGGTGTTCCTAAAAAGTGGTGGAAAACTCTACAATGCATTCAAATAAGGTTATGGCCTTCTTGGTTTTCACAATGAAAAACTCTACGTTGCTCGAGCTTGATAGTGTACCTTATGAGTAATATTAATATTAACATTATATAAGGCCTTCGGGAATGTTGAAATTAATTGTTCATTTGTTATATACAATAGATTGGTCATTATCTTTACATTGTATTCCACTAATATTAGATACTATTATAGACTTCTAGGATGTGGACACAAACGTGGCAAGAGAGACGATTATGTCACAAACGTGGAAAGAGAGACAACTAGGTGGAAAACGTGGCAAGAGAGATGGAAACATGGCAAGAACGATATTAACGTGGCAAGAGAGATGTCAACATGGAAATACCAACGTTATTGGGCAATATGATTTTATTTTTTTTAATTTCCTCTATTTTCCGTCAGTATGGACAATTTTGTCCATAATGCCGCAAATAGAACGTCAGATTTTTTACAATATGTACTAGTGTGTGTAAGTTAAAGAAATAATTGTATGGACTAAAATAGACACCTAGGTCATGGTATGAGAAGATAGACTCTTTCTTTCTTCAACAAGGTTTTATGAGGAGAAAGAGTGATCCAAATCTGTATACCAAATTTGATGAGAAGGGGTATATAGTATTGATTTCCTTATATGTTGATGATTTAATAATTACAGGAAATGCAGGGAAAATAATTGATGAAATCAAGGAGCAGTTGTCACAAGTTTTTGAAATGAAATATCTTGGTGAGTTACATTACTGCCTAGGTCTTGAGGTTTGGAGAAATGCAGGCCAAACTTTTGTTTGTCAGCGTAAGTATGTCAGAGAAGTACTTAATATATTTAAAATGGATCAGTGTAAATCTTCTATTGTTCCCATGCAACAAAATGCAAAACTTTCTTTTGATAATGGTTCGAAGGAGGTGAATGGCACTATACATAGACAAATGGTGGGTAGTTTGAATTATCTCACCACAACCAGACCTGATATTTCATATTTTTTGAGTGTGTTAAGTCATGGGGAAACCTCAAGAAAGCCATTGGAATGCAACAAAGGTGGTACTCACATATCTAAAAGGAACACTTGATTATGGTATTAAATATATTGATGCTTATGATGTGGAGTTGATATGCTATACAAATTATGATTGGGCTGGCAATCCGAATTATCGAAGATCAACCACTAGATATGCGTTTGGCATTGGATCTAGGATTGTTTCATGGAGCAGTAAAAAGTGACCTATTGTATCTTTGTCTTCTACTGAAGCAGAATATAAAGCCTTGTGTGCAACAACTTGTGAAGTTGTTTGGTTGAGAAGACTTCTTCAAGATGTTGGAGAAGAACAAAAGGAACATACAATGATCAAATGTGATAATAAAATTTCAATCAAGATGGCGAATAATCCAATTTATCATGCAAGGACAAAGCATGTTGATGCTCAGTTTCATTTTGTTAGAGAAAACTTGCAGTCAAATGAAATAGCTCTTATGTATTGTAATACTTGTGAAAATACTGTTGATATTTTCATTAAGCCTCTTGGAAAGATTAAGTTTGAGTTGTTTAGGGATATATTAGGTGTAGAAGTCAATCCATTCTCCATTAAGGGGGAGACTTGGAAATAATGGAGCAAGAGGTAGTTATGTAGATAAACTCTACTAGTGTTTAATGTAGATCCTATTTTCCTGTTATTTGTTGTAACCACCTAAGTAGACTAGAGTCCTATATTTTGATATAATCTGTCTTCAATCAATAATATATTGTGAGCATAGTCTCACCTGTGTGGTTTTCTCCTAATTTTAAGTTTATTCAATTGGATTTTGACAACCTCAAACTCACAAGTTCTTCCTGAACTTTTTTTGTTCCCTTTGTCATGTCCTGCTTGTCTATTTTTATTTCTCTTTCTTCTCTTGGCCAACATCCCCCATTTATCCAATAAGTATACGTGCACCTCACACACTAACTAACTCGCTTGCTTGCTCAGGTCCATCTATTTCCATCCGTTCGTCCCACCCACTGCGATATATGTTTTTTGTCACTGGAATCAATCACTCCTCCCATCGGCCTAACACTAGTTCACTTCCGTCCCCTTTGAAAGCTTTAAAAACAACAACTTGCAATGACATTATTGTTATTTTGAAAAGCGTTGTTAAAAAAAAACATCATTTTTATTTTAAAAAACAACAACTTGCAATGACTGTGTCGTAATTTTGAAAAGTTTCAAAAAACATCTCCATCCAACATGTGGCGAAGAAATATATGCAAAACATTTGGTCTCAGATCTCATAAAGTATACCACTATAATATGGTGTGGACATACATTTAAAAACAACAATATAAATAGAGTATTCACCTTTCCTTTCATCTCTCAATTGTTTTCCCAACTAAGTTCTCATTACATCTAACTTGACAAACATATCGTGCATCAATTTATTGTTCTTCAAAGGATAGAGTTGATTTATTCTATATTTTCCACTCCATGCATTTATTGAAACTCTAACATGGTGATTAGGGTGGTGTGTGGGATAATAAATATTCTGTGTTGAATAAAACCAAGTCACACTTAACAAATTCAAAGAAAGGAATGCACTCATAACCTGTGTTAGACTTACCATCACCAAATTCGTCAAAGTAGGGGTTCAAAGCGCTTATAAATAGATCATTCACCTTTCCTTTCATCTCTCAATTGTTTCCCAAGCTAAGCTCTCATTAAAAATAACTTGACAAGCATATCGTCCATCTGTTTATTGTTCTTCAGAGGATAAAGTGAATTTTTCTATATTGTTCACTCCATTGAAGCAGAGGTGTTTATTGAAATTCTAACATGGTGATCATGGTGGTGTGTGGGATAATCATATTCGTTTTTCTACACTACTTCCAACAGCTCCAGGCCTAATTTCCTCCACGAAGCCACTACTGACTCCAAAATTAAGGACATCTCCAATACCGATAATATCTTTGAAGTTTATATTGAAGAAGCCAATAAAGTTCCCGTCATTCATATAGAGTTACTGAATGATAAACTTCCAAAAGGAGTTTATAGTCCCTCGTCTCCTTCGGCCTGCCATAACATGGTAATAGACACCATCGACGATGCACGTTGCAGTTGTTGATGCATATCAAATTTATATATTATTCCAACGTTAATCAATTCAGATCTCCTTAAATGTGACAACATGTCGGAACAAGAGAAAATCAATCCACTCAAAAATCAATTTTCAAGATGATGTTAAATAGTTGGAATTTTATTTTAGGAATATCAGGACGAATTCAAATAGTATTATATATACCCACCACTGGTTGTATTACGCAAGTGTCGATCAGTTCAGAGAAATCCATAAAGATGTACTTTAGATGAAATAGTGCCATTTAACTAAATATGAGAAGACAAATTGTGTATTTGGTTGTGTTTATTAACAACCTAGCTATTTGCTCATTTTTAGACAAGATTAAATTAAAATCAACATAAATTCCGATAAATACCACGCAAAATTTCTCTAAGAAAGCACTCGTGGTGTAAATATTGTGAACCCCTTCTTTCTCCCAATCGATTTCCTTAAAACCCCTCTCTAGTCCCTTCATTTTCAGTTTAAGTGGAGTAAGGAGGAACATCTCGACCGAATTGAAATAAATTGTTGAGCCGATACCAAACGAACGGGCAAGGTGTTAAGTTTTATCACCTACCGCCTTGGTGCTAGATCCATTTAAGTAAGTTACTTCAACTGACGTGGGAGTTTGCATTTCTTTTCAGGATGGGGCTATATAAGATAAAACCGATAGTCAATTAACTTTTAATTGTTTTATTCTTTTTTTCAAAACTTTGAAAAGTCTTTTAAAGCTTCCATGTACAATATATTTTGATTTTTCATTCTTATCTACAGATTGATCAAAATACTTTGAATATATATTGTACACTAATCTCTTCACCTTTTTAAAATTTAAAATTATAATTTTATAATTTTTATTACAATTCTATATATTATTTTAATATAATCAACGTACACCTTAAATGCACTCAAGAAAAGCTAAATAGAGAGATAAGTGAGAGCATGCTCATCACCGAGATAAGCTTTGATAATTAAGGTGGTTCAAGTGGTTGTCTCTAACATATTCTGGTTTTCCAACTAGCTTCGCTAACACCGACCCAAAGATCAACTCCCTTTTAATGGAGTGATCGACATCTTGCTCCAGAATTCGATATTCATTCGCTCATTTAGCTGTCACAATCACCATCTCACATAGAAAATATAGCACATGGACTTCACATAGAAAATATAGCACGTGGACTTCAACGACGTTGTCTTCAAACAATCTCATTCAAACTTCCAACAATGGCACCCCTCTCTAAAGGCAGCTTCCAACAATGACACCCCTCTCTAAAGATAGGGACTTGCTGTCTACAATTCAACTTGTTTTCGCCATCTTTTATCTTTCCCTAAGATTTCTTAGTTTAGTCCTAAAATTAGGTGGAGTTCTCTTTTAGTTTAGCCCTTAGCCCTCACATTGCGTATGATAGCATGAATTCATTCTATCTCTACATTTTACCATTTTTTTTTTTTATAATTTAATTATAAAATATAACTTAATTGTATTAATTGGATGAAGCTAATAATGCAATAGTTATTTAGGTGTGGGGATTTTAACCCTAATGAAGGCTTCCAGTCTATGGCAATCTTGGTTTTCCCTTTCGTGTTTATGTAGTATATGTTTATTGTTATTTTACATTTATTTCGGGGTTATTCATAGTCGTCGACATTCTTATCATGACATCATGAGGGGACAATTATATACAACAAAAGTAAGCACGCCGTAATCCGTGATGGTACTGCTTTCTTCCTCTTATTTATCCTTTTTATTAGGGTAAACAAGGTGTTGATTTTTGAACTTTTTCATTTGTATATGGCTAAACAAATTTTGGTGAAATCACCATTTTCTTTTATTTAAATTGCATTTTTGAATGTATAAATGGATTCAGCACCCGAAAAAATTCTATAAATTCAATCATATAAATCTGGAGTGGAGCACTCGAATTATATATAGATTCAATCATTCAAATCTGGAGTTCCAATATTTTTTGACAGAATATTAGGAAAAATTGATTGAAAAATATACCCATAAAAACACCAAAAAATTGAACATTTAAACTACACGAAGTAAACACAAACATTACTCAAAGAGTTGATTGCTCTTCTTTTGTCTTCTTCTTAAATGGAGGAAAGACAAAAGTAAACAATCCCTTATCTTGTGCCCTTTTCCTTTGAACGTGCCTTTGTTTGAATTGCATTTGTTGTTTTGACGAAGTGGATAAGTGACTTAGTTCGGTCAAAATGCATGCATTGCTATTCATGGTATTTGGATACATTGTCTTACGTGTCATTGAGAGGTTTGGAGAAAATATTTTTTAAATATTTTTATTAAAAAATATTATTTAAATAACTTTTTTGAAGAGATAAAGATAACGTGATGTATAACGTAAATGTCATATCAATCGTTGAAAATGTTTTTAGATGGATCACGAAAGAATTATATTCAACTTTGTGGATAAGTAGCAAAGAATTTGTGTCACATTGTCTTGCATAAACAATTTCAAAAACTAAATTTTAGTTATTTGCAAAGTTTCATGTTTATAAATATGGTATATACAATCATACAAATATGTATAATATAATAATTTTAGTTATGTGGTTATAAAATTTATATTTTATTAGTTTAAGTCTGTTGGGAACTATAGTTGTTTTTGACTAAAACTTAAATTGTTTTGATTTTTAGTTATTTTTTTAAATTTATTATTAATTTTTATAGTTGCATGTGAATAGCTCTTCACATTTTTGAAATTAGTTTTAGAAGTTTTGGGAGCTTGGGAACTACTTGGGAACATTTCCAATTAGTTGGAATTTTTTTGGGGAACTTGAGAGTTTCAACATCAAAGAAATGGGAGCTTGAAAACCGGTTTCCTAAACAAAGAGCTTTAAATTAAAATTATATTAAATTAAAATGTCAATATATTTATTCCATTATTACAAATACATAATTTATTACAAATATTTTCATTATATTTATTCAAAATATCACTATAAAACTAAGACTAAACTACAGGTAAATTTTATTTCAAAAATTAGTTAAGTAAAAAAACTTAATAATATTCACTTTATAGTTGTGGACATGAAATTTTTTTAATACATCTATGTTTTCCTTCAAGCCCAAACTAAACTAAACATGAAGGTCGAATAAATCAATACCCTATCCACGACAAACATTTGTTCCACTATGTAGATATCATTGATTTTTATTGTATTTTCATATTAGAAAAGTAGTACTATTTTGTTTTTTCCAATGAAAAAAGAATAATGCTTCAAATTTACAAAGATGTTTAAAGTTTTTATATGTAAAGTTTAATTTTAAAAGGATGTTAAAATTGTATATATGTATTTTCAATTTTGTTTCTCATTTTCTAATGAAATATTTAGGGATATTAAAGTTTCAGTATTGTGTTAAATATATTCATATAATTATTAGCACAAATTAAATTAGTAATTTTAATATTGTAGTTGTTGTAGTAGGAGAAACATTGTTCTCTATTAAGTTTCAATTTTATTAAAATAAGATTTTGAATGTATCAATATCTCTAGACATTGTAATTAAAGTATCATTATAATTTAAAATATTTTTTTATATTTTTTTAATATATATTATTGCCTCTTCCAAATTCACGTTTCAGAAACTTCTACTCGTAAACTTGACACTCCTATCCACTTTTCCAACGTTCCCACTTTTCGGAAACTCTTGTAACATAGTTAGTTTTTAAAATTTTATAATTTTTTTTTTCAAAAATAAATTTATTTTCTTTATTTTTTAATTTCAAGAATTAAATTTTTCCAATGTAATTTAAATAGTTTTAGTATGTAAATTTTGTTTCAAATAAGTATAAAATTATTTTTAAAATAAAAAATTTACAAATTCCATAAATGGCTAGAAGTATAAATTCCCACATTAATTCACATCAGAACCACAACTAGTAACAGATTTAGCTGTGACAAAGCTTCACAAATTGAGTTAGCCTCCACCAATTGATGTTACTATAATAATCACTTGTACATAAATTTCTTGTACATAAATTTTCCCTCTACATAAATCTTTCCACTCCTATATACATAAATGTGTGTACATAGATCTTTCCACTCCATCTTTCTTTTTTCTGGCTCATGCGCTTTAATGAGATGAGCCCGTGTTGTAAATATATCTCCAATAGGTCTCATGCTTACATAATTTGAAATCATTTTTGGGATTCTACCTCTACAAGTGCTATTAGTGGATTTGCTCCCGCACAAGATCTAACTCGCAAATTGGCCTCAAAATTCTAAGAAAATGCTTCTTTACTATTCTTTTATGATATCTTTTATTTTCTTTGTTTTAAAATTATGAAAAAACTTATAATATTTTTTATTTTCTTTGTTTTAAAGTTATGAAAAAACTTGTTGCATAATAGTTACCTATAATTACATATAAAACACCATTTAAAACATCAAAGTTCAATTGATTGATTCATAATCAACCATGTTTGTAATTTATGAACAAAATAACAAATAAAAAAATTCAATGCATCCATGAAAATATAACAAAATGGTTCAAAGAGTGAGCTAGTAGTTTACTCATGATCCCTTTCAAGGTTAAGACAACTCTATGTTGATGATTACAAACATTATTAATTGAAATTGCTAATAGACTTATTTTTCTCTCCGGTTTGACCATGTAGGTTGAGCAAGGTCACCATTTGAAGAAGACATTTTTTGGAAGTGGAAATAACCAATTGAAAGGAATGTTGTAGATAGATTTGGTGACATCGCATAACTCTTCATCCCGTGGCTCTTCAGTTCTTGATTAGCATTGAATTCACTATTCTCACTAATGATTGAAAGTTATGAAATGAAAAGAACTAAAAATATCAATATATCCTTCTATCATATATAATTCATACATGCAAAGGGAGGGGATCCATATCAACAAGGAGAGTAACAACCGGGGTAGTGCATGATCATATAGTGGAAAGAAAACTTATGTGTGCAAAGGACTATTCATAGTGCACTTCCATTGCATCCATCTCTTTCCTTATCAACTTGATGGTATTGAATTCATCAAACACGAGGTCTGGATGTCTGTGAATTATCCTCCTCACCCACTTCAACCAGTTAAACATCCCTTCATTTTTGGAAAAATTCAAAAAATATACATCTTCTTTTTCTTGTCCTACTCCCATGATTTCCAATGCAATTCCTACCATCACCCCCAAAAAAACAAATTGACTTGAAAACCCATTTATCTATCTTTCTATATGGATAGTTTGGACATAAAATACGTTGAGCAAGCTTGATTAATCTATCTTGTTCTTTTATTTTGGCACATGAACTCTGAAACATTGTTTCAACCAACAACCATGATCACAAATTCACCCACTTGGCATGTGGTTGCAAGATTTGGTCGATAGGATCAACACTAAAATTCCCAACTACACACAATCACCTTCATTAACATGTTAGTCAAAATCCTTAAAACCTAGAGACCATAAAATCAAGGTGACTAAATGTGTGATAAAAGATAAGCAACAAATTTCTCTAAATATAATTTCTAACATTAAAATCCACTCCCTATCTTCAAATTTTGAAATTGAACTGCAAACCCAGTGGTGCATCTATATCTTTGGTCTCTGTGATTCTAAAAAACTTAGATAAACATGCATGTATCTATTCCATTAATGAAGGTTTCTTCCAAAAATCTAAGATATTTTAGGATGGTGGATGGAAGAAGCAATTATCTTGGTTATATTTGGTACCAGATGGTGGTGGTTACTATGTTGTTCAAACTCGTGGGAACTCAAAACATAGTGTTCGCAACAACCAACTACTCCTTTGTTTGCATATAGAGTATATAATGAGGATACACAAAAAATATTATGATTAAATCCTAAGCTTCCACATGACATTATGGAGCAATAACAAGAAATTGCACTCTATACACACTTTTCTTCTTTGAAAAAATCACCTGCCATGCAAATTTTTCCTCTCTAAAATGGATGTTGTGTCTTCTTCTCTTGACACATTATATTACAAAAATTCCAACCATGAATTTGCCCCACTTTTAGAAAGGAAGGTGGCTATCATTTTCTAGGATCTAGAGTTGCTAAGTCATAGAGCTACACATAACATTTGAACTCTAAATTTTTACCAATTGTTTGGGAAAACAAATCCTACACTCCCTTCACCATACAAATATAGTAAGTTTCGTTTGAATCTTTGGCCATTTTAACTATTCGGCTCATATCATGCATGTGCTTTGAAATTCAATATAGAAAATTAACACTAGATAAAATTTAGGTTTATATAATATAATTATGGGATAAGAATTATGGTAATAAAATGGGCAAGGTTGCATTCATCCATGGGAATTAATCATTGGAACTTATTCTCAGATCACAAAGGAAATCAAATCTAATATAGCCCTAGAAATACTAGGAAAGACAGAAACAGAGAATGCCACATGTGTGGTGATGTTAGATTTTAGGAACTCTTGTTTAAATGCCATAGATGCCACCACCAATTTCAACCCCTATGGAATTCTATCTCCCAGTGATTCCATTGAATATAATCATTTCATCTGATATTCTATAAAATTGTTATTATAATTCCAATATGTGAACTATGTGACCACTCTTACAGATATTGTAGTAGGTTGTATTATGATCAATTGGATTTAGGTGATGTAAATGTATGTGACTATCTCCTTAACTTCCAAGAAAAAGAGAAAATTTAGAGCCACAAAAAGAAAATTGAATTGCAAAAAATGGAATGTATGATGGCAAAGATGGTAGTGAAATTGTGTGCAGATCAACAAACAAAAGTTCTATGAAATTGCCTACATCATTAACCACAAATAAACCTACACAAACTAATGCTAAACCTAGTAGCCTTAAACTCCACATCAAATTTGGAGTGAGCAATCATTTTAGTCATAGGCATAGGCAATTGACGACTAGGCTTGAGCTCAACAATTTATTATTGAGTTGTGCACAACTATGATAGTGATATGTTAAGTTCGATTATTATCAAAGCTATGGAACTAACGGAAGTATTGTGTCTACCCCAAAGTATATAAAATTATTTTGATAGTAGAGAGATCCTAATTGCATTATGTTTGTTGGTTTATAAATATTTAAACATGCATAAATATTGCATAAGCATAAATTAATTACATGTTAAAATATGATTTTATAACATTCTTTACATTTATTGTTTTCTATCTTTTCATATAATGCTCTTCAAGATGGAGAATGATAAGGATATTATAACATACAAGGAAAATATTTTCTATTAACCATTCACTTTTCATCCACTTCGATTAGATTTTTTTTAAGTATCAAGTTATTGTGATGTGTTAGAGAAAATTAGAGTAATATAATATCAATTAAGGACATTGCATGGAATATAATCTCAAAAAAGTTTGCATAAATCTTCATCAATGAGTGCCATTGTTCTTTGAATTACATGTTTTGCATTGTTTGATTCAACTTAAAAAAAAGGAATGAGATGCATACCGTTTTTTCCTTGTTTTCAGTGGATATATACATTTCCATGAAAATCATGAATTATGCATTACTATGATCGATGTTTACTTATTATGAGAAAAATCACTGGTATATTAAATAAGAGATAGAAAATTGAATATTAATATATTACATGGTGGTGAGATGTTAAATGGATATTCAATATTTTAACAAAGTTGTATTTTATAGATATATACATTTCCATGAAAATCATGAATTATGTATTATTATGATCATTTTAATATGATGTTTACTTAGTATGAGAAAAATCACTGATATATTAAATAAAATATAGAAAATTGAATATTAATATATTACATGGTGAAATGTTAAATGGATATTCAACATTTTAACAAAGTTGTAAAGTTGTATTATGTGGATATATACACTTCCATGAAAATCATAATCATGAATTATGCATTATTATGATCATTTTAATATGATGTTTACTTATTATGAGAAAAAACACTAATATACTAAATAAGAGATAGAAAAGTGATGGAATCATAATCATGAATTATGCATTACTATGATCATTTTAATATGATGTTTACTTAGTATGAAAAAAATCATTGATATACTAAATAAGAGATAGAAAATTGAATATTAATATATTATATGGTGAGATGTTAAAGGGATATTCAACATTTTAACAAAGTTGTAAAGTTGTATTATCATGTTAAAGAAATATTCAACATTTTAACAAAGTTTTAAAGTTGTATTATCAATTTATAAGATATATCATGTGTGAAATTTTAACAAACTTAATTTTTTAGTTTCACATTTTTCTATCACTCAATGATACAATTATTAGTCCAAATTGACTTCCAATTAGTTTCATTCCTTTTTACAACATTTCCAAATTTTTATTAAAAGTTTCACTCTTTATCACAAGTTTCTCCAAGTTTTGTTAAAAAAATAAATTATTTGGAATTTTTTTATAAAAAAAAAATATTTTTCAAATTTAATTTTGTGAATTCTATTTATCATCGTTGAAAAAAATATTGATGATGGAACTTTATTCCCCTGATGTGTAACATTTTTTAAATCTATTTGTGAAAGTTAATTTCTTTTTTAAAAAACAAACTTCATGGATAGTAAATTTAGTGGTTTTGACATTGACATTGCAACTCAGTAACGGCTCTGACACTCAAATATTCAAGTCACCATCATTGATACAACATTCATGTCATCCTAATTCTATCATATTTCCCACACCTTTTACTTGGTCACATTCACACACCATATGCAAACCATTTTCAAGCTAGCTGGCGAGGCCACCTGTTGTCCATCTCGCTCATGTTAGAGATAATGTTTATCTCAGTTTACTATTTAGGAGATTGTTAGTCAGTTAGATTTGAGAGTATTGGTTTTCTCCTATTTTGATGTGTGGTTGAGATATTGTCTCAATTGATTGATTGTGTAATCTAGGTTGTTTATCTATCTTGAGACAACCATATTGTATTTATATGTATTTGTTGTACATTAATTCAAGTAGTGTGGTTTACGTATTATTTATGTATTTTAATCTACTCTCCCATTTTATCATGGTATCAAAACAGGACTGGGTATAACTCCCTCATGAGAGTTCCCATAAACATGTAGAGAGTAGAGTAGATAGTTTTGATAAAGGATTGCTATTATGATATTCCTGTAGTAATGTGAAAGAGTTTGTTTTTGTGTGAGGAGTTGTTGTTTTGTGGATTTCTCCTATTCCATTTATTGCAGAGGAAAGTAGGGATTCGATGACATATTTGAATTTCACAGATTTTGTCCAAGGTTCTCCCGTTGTATAGAATTATTATAAAATTGGTTTCTAGAAATTACTCTTAAAAATGGTTTCTAGAAAAATTTACTATGCACCACCACAGTGTCTTTGTGGACGTTTCAAAGTGATAGAGATTACAGACTCTAGGTTTACAGAGTCCACGTGGTGAAGAAAAAGAGTCTGCCCAATGAAGTCTTATAATAGAAGTTTCTATGAATTTCAGCCACTAGTGAAGGGGTCACTGCATTTGAACGCTGAGCCCGTGTGTGTAAGCCTACGGTGAAGGATCATTTGCTGCATAGAGTGTATCCGGTGCTCATAAAGGATATAAAAAATATGCACAGTGACACAATCATTTATTTTGGAGAAGAGGATACCAACGCTCATCCAATTATGTTCCCCCTCAATGATACTACCTCCGATCTAGCGGGAGATGGATTTGGTTTGGAATTCGGGCTTGTTGTTGACTTAGCGAGATGGGATAGAACTCTTGGCCCGACAGATTGCTCGAGGTGAAAATGGTGAGTGAGATATTGTCGTCGTAAAAAAAAAAGGTCATCCTTCATAATCCAAGTCAACAATGGGTATATCGTGAAATTCTATTTTTTTGGGTGTTGCTAACTTGTTCTCTGATATTGGTTAAGTCTTTGGGTCATTTTAGTGTGTATGCTTGGTGAATTCAAATTGATTTATGTTGTTATGTAGTTTCCCAATGGTGGAAATGTCTTGGAATTATTGAAGTGAATTAAAACATTGAGTCTAGCCAACTTAATATGAACTCAATATGAAGTGTAGTGGTTTTGTTAGAATTGGGTACTCTAACAAATCATAAGAGGGTGGATATGATAAATTCAAGACAACGATATTGAAGAAAAATAATCCACAGTTAAGATGGAGACGCAAAGCATAAGCGATGGTGATGCAAACTAAATGGGCTTGTATATTGGGAATATTATTAACCTTTGTGTTGATGTAAATCATTTTAGATGCTTGTTGTACCTGAATTAATGTCGCATATGTGATACAGGGGGTGCATGATCGGTTGTACCTGACACCCCAGAGTTTGGTCCAAGTTGTATTGCCTCATCATAGGCAAGATAGTTCCCCGTGTTTTTTGTAAGCCTTGCTATTCAAGCATACGTTTTGCGGTGCGGATTCACACATAGTTATCCTCTTATGCATAGAGAGGATGGGGATCAAGTTGTAGAATAGACCACTCTTAGAGTTACAGGGTGATAGGTGTACCCATAACCTATGCTTGATGTTGAGTCAGATAAATTGAATCTTCGATTAAGGGGGGAATGTGGGATGAAATAATTTCATAATGTGAGGGACCATGTTATGTTATTGAGAAATTTTAGTGCATTGATGAACCATGTATATGAAAAGCAATCCTAGAGGACTAGCGGTTACAATGGCCGATGACCCATGTATTCTAGTAGATGGATTTATTTTTGTATGGACATCAATGATTAGTTGTTTGAGCGATTAGTTTTCTGCAGGTACAAAACTAATAATGCAAGTCAAAGTATGAAGATGAGAAAAGATGAGGACATAATTCAGATAAAGACCAAGACAACAAAAGCTATATCAAGAATATCTGAAGATAAACATTAAGGGGGTGTGTTAGAGATAATGTTTATCTCAGTTTACTATTTAGGATATTGTTAGTCAGTTAGATTTGAGAAGATTGGTTTCCTCCTATTTTGATGTGTGGTTGAGATATTGTCTCCACTGATTGACTGTGTAATCTAGGTTGTTTATCTATCTTGAGACAACCATGTTGTATTTATATGTATTTGTTACATTAATTCAAGTAGTTTGGTTTACGTATTATTTCTGTATTTTACTCTATTCTCCCATTTTATCATCTCACAAATTCTCTTCGTCTATGGTTTGTCACAATTCTCCTATTATTGAACTGTGAAGTAAAGTTTTTGTCGATTCATTGTAGGTCCATATTGGATTATGCCTAAAAGTGTTCTCAAGATCGGCCCCATGCCTGCTTGTTGTGTCGATAGGTAGGCATGATACTCCATGTTTATATGTGTTATCCATGGTGCGAGGAATTGAAAAAAATAAAATTGTGGACGTTAACGTCCAACTGCTCCAAGATCACCATCCCCAAAGACATAGTTGAAAGTTCCCCAATCCATGGAAATTGAGGTAGATCAATTCTACTTTCATTTACTTTTCATTTGTTTTATCATTAGATGCATTGAGTGTTGCATGGTATGAATTTATAGAATTCAAGTGTTGTACAATCCAGGTTGGAGAGTTATTATCTTATTTACCATATTTATATAAACTTTCATAGAGATCCATGATCCATGTTAAGGTGGAACAAAAAAACCATTTCCAAACATTGAATTTACTAAATGAATAGGTTTTTTTTTTGGGGTGATTTTCCCAGTGAATTACAGATTTCAAATGTTAATGATTTCAACCGTGCATGGAATTTTCCAAAAAAACATAGTTATTACAATTGACAAAATAAAATACAACAGAAGACAACACTCCAAAATTCATACAAGGGATAAAAAATAAAAATCAAGAAAACCCTTTTTAGAAAAAAGAACTCTTAGGGTTCGTGTCTTTGTATGAGAACCCTCTCTTAGTATATTTCACATTTCCAATGGATATCCCATATATTGAGTGGTTCTGTAAACAATTACGTTCCTCCTAATTTTTCATAAATAGTGCAGTTGAAAGTCATCACCTCTAGGTGACCCATTTTACTTATATGTTTCACTAAAATTGTTAAAAACAATTCAGAAAATTATGGATACTATCTCCCCTATTTATTTGTGAATGGTTCCCATTAACACTTTTACTATGGATTTGGCTCTTTCTCCACCTTGGTTTTGGCTTCATCGTTAGCCTCTTATCTTTACCTCCACAAGGTTAACCTATTTCATAGTGAAATAATGAATTTGGAAGCATTTCCAAGATCCAAATCCTATCGTAGTACAAGAATGAGTTTGGAAACAATCTTATCATAGTAAAAGAATGAGTTTGGAAACAATCCTATCATAGTACAAGAATTAGTTTGGAAACATTTATAGGATTCAAATGATATGATACCATTGATCAATACTTTTTTCCATGGAATTATAGATTTCAGAATTTAATCACCACCTAAGTGTTCATGTTATTTCCCAACGAAAACATAGTTCTTTCAATTCACAAAACAAAACTAAAAACAACACTCTAAATTCATATAAGAAAAAACATAAAATAAGAGAAAAATCTCCTAGGAAAGCACCCCTCAAGTTATCTTTGGTAAAGATGATGACATGGATAGGATAATTCCCCATGTGGGGTGGGATATTGAAATGGAACTTGTCATTGTTGAAAAATATGGATTCCAGGTCCTTTTGGAAGAGTGGGGAAGGAAACCTGGCTTCAAGAGCACTGAAACTGATCTCTAAAGACTTCAACAAGGGTAGTGAGAAACCTTTGGTATTACCTTAGAGTGCCCATGGAGGACCTAATAGTAAGCACCAAAATAAGGACCAACATGCATGCAACTATACATGTTCCACATTTTTTGCACATGAAAAGGTTTCAAAACAAGGGTTATAGATGCAATGCATGTGTTTTTATTATTGTTTATGATTTGTACATCCCCAACTTGCTAGAATTGGGAATGCAATGAGAACAAAATAATTAATATGCTAGGATGCAACCCAATTCAATATGTGAGCATGAACTGGGACAACATCGATAGACTATGAAGTTATGAACATGAACTGGGAATATGAAAATGTTAAGAACCCAATATTGATTACAAAAGCACCACAACAAATATACAAGAACAATATGCAAATTCTTCTTTATTACTATCAAACCCTTGAGGTAGGGAAACATCGTACAATGGATTCTATTATGGAAGGGATCTTCTCCCGTTCACTTGCCTCTTCGAGGGGGCTTCCTCCTAATGAGCTACCACTCCACATACAATAATTCTCTTCATGTCTCATTACATTGCTTGAACCCCTTTATATAGTGCTACCATCACCTAAGAACATTCTATAGGAGGAATCTTCTAGAAGTAGAGCCTTCTAAGAAGTCCTCTTACATTTACTATCTCTAATTACCCATTTATTATATCTAACTACCATAGTGGGCCTTATTTAATAATATAGTGGACCTAGTCCACCTTACATTGAATGACCTCCACTATTATCACTATGGGCCCT
>JZKD02S0267078.1:723205-768396 GCA_000966675.3 Picea glauca | reverse complement strand
TATTATATCTAACTACCATAGTGGGCCTTATTTAATAATATAGTGGACCTAGTCTACCTTACATTGAATGACCTCCACTATTATCACTATGGGCCCTCTGGGCCCCCCCACTACCCCTCTAGCTACCTTACAAAAAATGATTGTCAACAATGCAACTAAGTTTGTGTAGGGAATGCATGTGGCTAGCTATCACTACAAAAAACAATTTGTGCCTTAAATGTAGTGGCCATGGCTATCCCTACAAGAAAACGGTCTATGCATGCAATGTGGCCATGGTTATCCCTACAAGAAAATGGTTATGTGTGAAATACATATATATTATATGTACAAATGAAAGAATTATGTCTTTTTGGTGAGATCCATAGTATTAACACATGTTCCTTCAAATGTGCAGATAGGGCACCGGTGAGACTGATAGGAATTCCATGGCACAACCATCAGGGGAGAGAGGAGGCCAGGCCCAATGAGGATGTGGTGAGGACTTTACGGAGTGTGGAAATGAACTTGGAGGCCCTGACACATTCCATCCCCATGGCCATTATAGATGACATGCCCATAGGGATGTAGCGTCATGTAGTAGGAGTACCTCAGACATTGGTCTGTATGTTCTGGCATCTAGTGAACGTAGTACTTTGTTATGAAAGGTTTTATCAGCCTCAAGACTAAAATATTGTTTGCTGAGAGCACCATTTTGTATTGATATATATTTGGGGCTAGTAGCCCAAATTTTGTATCATGGACCTCTTTTTGGACATATATACATATATCTATTTTTGTGCATTATATTTGTATTTTTACTTGGAAATGATAAATATTTACATGTGTGAAATGTGTGCTTATGTTATTAATGAGACAAATGCCAATATAAAATATAATTAGCGTAGGAATTAGCTACTAGATTAGCATGCCTAGAAACATGCTCATAAGTAATGAATTCAAATGATCATTCCAAAAGATGTACCCTATGGAAACAACGCAACAAGATCAAATTGCGGATCTGGTATAGACCATTCAACTACGATACCACCAACTAAGAATCTAAAAAAATGTGAAGGCATTGCATGACATGTGGAAAAGCATCTTGTAAAAGCTCAATAACAATTCTATATTCAACAACATTATTGGTAGTTTCTTCAAGACACACACCTCCAACAGACACTAGCTGGATAGTAGGAACATAGATCACCCAAGCCACAAAAGCCAAGTTTTGAGAATGATGACTGACACCGTCTGTGTATCCAACATAAACTGATTATTCCTTGGGCGTCTTCCACACAACACAAGCACAATAATCACTAACGTGAAAAATGAGAAACTTCAAAGTAAAGTTTAAAAAATAAACATTATTTACAAAAGGACTGGTACTCGAGCTGTGAGGCTCAAGCATAGTAATTTTTAAGGTAGAGCCCATTTATGGGCTATGAAAACACATTCCCCTCATAATCATCTAGCTCATAAGACCCATTCTCCAACACATGTCGCACAATATACGAACTGTACCACATGGGGTTGAACTTCCCTGCCCCCAGGGCATCCTTTTCCTGGTCATAAATTAAGACAAGGTCTCCTTTGGAGAACACCCTGGGATGAAAAAACTTGTTGTACTGAGAGTTGACTCTTTTCTTATGTTCTTCATTTTCCATTGTTGCATCTTGATGTTGCTTGTCAAGTTTTTCAAGTTAAATAAGATGTTCTTCGAGCTACGTCATATCCGGGAGGAGCTAAACAATGATTTTGAGTGAAGGGATTTCTCACTCAATAGGAAATACTAACTCAACTCCATGGACGATTTGAAAAAGTGAAAGACTCATTGCAGTATTAACTGAGTTTTGGTAATACCATAATGTCAGATATAGCATCAAGTGCCAATTCGATTTGGTTGAGGTGACCGTTCTTCTCAATATATTTTTTATGGATTTGTTGAAGGCTTCAACTTTACCATTATCCCGAGGATAGTAGGGAGACGAGTTCTCTTGTATAAAACCCAATTTTGATGCTAACTTTGACATCATGCGGTTCTGAAAGTGATTGCTATGGTCAATGACAATCTCCCTCAAAACCCCAAACCTAACAGTAACCTAATTGAAAACAAAAAGCGTTGTAGTTTCACCATCATTCGCAAATGTCAACATGGATTTTGCCCACTTAGTGAAGTAGTCTATGATCACTATGATGTAACTATGCCCCGTAGACGAAGTTGGGTGGCATGTCATAAAATATACAGCCCACTTGGTGAAGGGGACAAAGATAATGATAAGAAACATGGGAGCAAGTTCCACACACATATTCTTTGTAAAAACTTGACAAGGATGGAATTTCATGATTGCCTCAATACAATACTTAAATATCGTAGACTGTAAATAATAGGCGCAAAAAAAATTGTGGGTTGTTTCCAACCCTGATAGATGGCCACCACACACTCCACCATGACAATCATTTAATACTACTTCCACTTCTTCATGAGTGATACAACAATGTAGCATCAAGTCTACCACTCATCGATACAATGTGTCGATGGTAATGAGATAGTTTTTAGCCATATGACGAATCCATCATCACTCATATCCTGAATAGTGCAAGAAAAACTTCAAAGTTTGGGGATATATAAGGATATCTCCACACTAAGGGTCATACGAAGAGATGAGGAACATGTGCTCATCGGGGAACGAGTCGATGACATCGCCCTCCTCATTCTCAACTAGAAACTCCAACATTAATCCGATGAAGACCAAGTATTTCTTAGATTTCGTTGAGGCAAAGTCCAAGTCTAATTATTGAAGCACCACAATCCATTTGTTGTACTTCCCACCGACAATTCATCGAGTCAAAAAATATTGAAATGGATTGACATCATTGATGATGGTTGTCTTACACAAAAGAATGTAACGACGAAGACACTAAACAACATGAAATGTTTCCAAGGCTAGTTTCTCAATATAGGAGTACTTAATTTTGGGACCCAACAAAGCGTGACTCAAGTAGTATATGATGTGCTCTTGGATATCATCATCTTCCTGCACCAGGACTATGTCAATCGAGGATTCGATTGTCTCCAAATATAAAAAAAAATATTGATTATAATTAGGGGGACTCAACAAAGGGGTCAAAACTAAGGATTGATTTAATGCATCGAAAGAATGTTGTGTTGCTTCATCCCAACAAAATGGGACCCCCTTCTTCAAAATACAAATGAATCCTTTCGTGATATTGGCATAGTTAGGTATGAACCGTCGAAGGAAATTCACCTTTCTTGTAGGCTTCGAAGTTTCTGTATTGTACATGGGGGAGGAAACTGAGTGATTTCCTCAACCTTTAATGGGTCAACCGTGATCCCTTTCGTCAAAATGATGAATCCCAAAAGACATCTAGAAGTCACGAAAAAAATTCACTTATGCGGATTCAATCGGATTCAATAGTAACGACACGTTTCAAAAACGAGGCAGATGTGTAACAGATGTTGAGATCTTTTCCACGAATGAGATGGAAGATCATATAAATAGGCCTACACTATGTGTTTCAAATCATGGAAGGAAAACATCATGGCCCGTTGAAATGTGGCAACAATGTTTTTAATGCCAAAAGGAATATTTTTATAAGAGAAAGTTCCCCACAAACGGATGGAATTGGTGTTGTGTTGGTCTTCTGGTCGGATCTCAATCTGGTCATAAACCAAAACACCATCCATAAATGAAAATATTTCAGTTCCCGCGCACTCGTCTGAAATTTGATTGATAAATGACGTTGGGAAGTTATCTTTCAGACAAGATTTATTTAAGTCCCATAAATCCATACATACACAAATCGTGCCTTGCTTCTTATCAACCGAAACCAAGTTGGAAACCCATTCTGTCAAAGGAACTGGATAGATGAAACCGACTTTGAGAAACTTCTCTACCTTGGATTTGATCGTTGTTTCCTTCCTAGGATTTACTGGTCGCAACATTTGTTGAACCAGTTTGATATTCTCATAAGTTTATATCTCATGTTGAACTATCTAAGGATATATGATAGGAATTTCCTTGTACGACCAATTAAAAACATTTTTAAACTCTTTAAAGAGAATCATATACTGACAAATATCATCTTAAGAGCACTCTACTCCAATGAATATTTTTTCAATGGCATCAAGGTTCTTAGAAATGTTAATCGGGATGATTTATGATATATTTTTTATGTTCCCCTTGGCGTAGAGACTGTGTCTGGCCAAGGGGTTCATTGTCCGATCGACACTCTTACTCACAACAGACTTAAATTATCCATTTCCCATATGACTGATCTCGAGGAGGAAATATGATATATGATGCAGATCCTCCCACGACCTTTCGACTCCAATAATTTCCTCAATGATAGATTTGTCTGAGGGAAAGAAAGTGTTAAGAAAGTATTGTGAATTTGAATAATTTTGAGCCCAGATAGGCTCAATAAAAATATCATCCCCCTATGTCAATTAAGCATTTTGATAGGGGTTCGTAGTGGCCTGCTTAATAGCTTGGTAAGTGACCTCATTTGTATACAAAGGTACTGTTATATTTTAGGGAAAAAGTAAAACGGTGATATTCTTTTAAATTATGTTCACTAAAACAATTTTAGATCAACACATTAAACCAAGAGATAAACATATATATATATATGCATGAAATCACATTTCTGAACATAAGCAAATTTCCTGAGTGTAGAAAAAACAATCTTAGCTTACCTCTTAGCCAAAGAATAATGTGTACCTGTCACATGTAGAAGTATGCCTCTGTAAGTATGCTCATATGAAGTTTAGGTTCATGTAACAAACCTCTATGGTTTTAACTCTGTCAAGAGAACCGTGGGGCAATTTTTCCATGGATAGTAAAACCCCAAAGGAAACAATAATAACCAAAGTCATAAAAGTAAATAACCCCAAGAAAAACACAAATCAGATCTGGATATACAAGAGGTTCCATAAGAAAAAAAATTCAGATCTGAAAGTACAAGAGGCTCTTCAAGCAAATACAAGATTAGATCTGAAGATACCAATGGTTCCATAAGAAAACAAATTCAGACCTAAAAGTACCAGAGGCTCTTCAACCAAATACAAGATCAGATCTAAAGATATCAATGGTTCCATAAGCAAACTAAACTTAGATCTGAAAAATCAAACCCTCAAACTCAGATCTAGTAGTATCAATGACAAAAGCTTAAACAAAAATCAATTTTGATAGATCAATGTGGAACCCTAAAAAAAAACACAAATCTAGTAGTATCAATGTGCTCCATAAACAAACTAACACAGATCTGCTAGAACAATGTCAAACCCTTAACCAAGACTCAGATCTAGTAGTATAAGAGTTCTCCATTAACAACTAACACATATATGATAGAACAATGTCAAACCCTTAACCAATACTCATATCTAGTAGTATAAGAGTGCTCCATAAACAACTAACACAGATCTGATAGAACAATGTCAAACCCTTAACCAAGACTCAGATGTGGTATTATAAGAGTGCTCCATAAACAACTAACACAGATCTGATAGAACAATGTCAAACCCTTAAATGAGACTTATATCTTGTAGTATAAGAGTGCTCCATAAAATGAGACAACAAAAACTCATAAAAGGAAACAACAAGAACCTCCATAAAAAATATTGACAGGTAGGAAAAATCTCCAACAACAAAGAAAAAACCTTATCTCAGAAAACTGGACAGCAGGTGGTAACACCCCATATGTTCCTCAACACACCACATGGCAACCAAAAGAAGGATCTGCGACCTACACACATCAAGGTATCAGTACAGAGAGGAGGTCGTGGGACCTAGAGGACATATACGACACTCACACACAGGTATGCTAGTTGATAGAAGGAAACTTTGTACAAGAGAAAGGTCTGGCAGCCCTTAGAGGCATCTCACAGCTCCAACATACATCAACATACCTTTCCAGTCAACACAGAAAAAGGCAGATCTAAAACTAATAATCAAAAGAAAAGGGTCGCACCAACAAGAGGGAAGATAGTCACTAAGGAAGTTGCAGAAAAGAGAGAGAGGAGAGGGTGTAATAGAATGCTAGTGGTAGGGTCTTATTGATAGTTATGGAGAGGGGTTAGGGTAATTAAAAGTTATAATTTATTATTGACTTTTAATTAATATAAATATTAATTAAAATGCCAATTAATATTAATATTATTTATAACAAAAACCCAAAACACATAAAATCCCAATCACATAACATAAAACCCTAATTACATAAAGTAAAACCCCAATCATATAAAACAAGAGTGAAGGAAAACAACAAAAAGGGTTACCTTTTAAGACAAAGTCAAGGGAAGTTACACAATGGAAAAGCATGTCCACATGAGTCTCATAGTGACCTATAAATATTATCATCACTGCATAAGGGGGTACATCAACAATGTGATATGGTCTATCTTCATAGACACTCCTAGATACATTCTAGGAGAGATGAAGAGGATAACACATCAACATATCTTGGTATTACACCAAGATCTACCTGGTCAAGAACCAACTTTTCCCAGAACACATCTGGGGGCCCTAGAACACATATAGGGTCTTATCCACCAAGGTACAAGACCAAGGATCAACCCATGCTTTAGGCATGGGTACCCTGGAACACATCCATGGGCCCTAGTCACATCTAGGGACTTATATCAACCACCAAGGAACACATCCAAGAATCAATCCAAGCTCAGGGAAAGGATTCCCTGAAACACATCTAGGGGCCCTAGAATACATCTAGGGTATTTACTACTTGGTCCCAGACCAAGAACCCCAATCATCTACTGGGGGCCCTTACAAGGGTATTTTTTTGCTTGGTCCCAAACCAATAACCGTAGACATCTACTAGGGACCCTCACAAGGGTATTTTTCCATGGCTCTAATTGCTTGTTCCCAGACAAAGAACCCTAGGAGTGAACTGGGGGTCCTAGTCCACAACTAGGGTCTTATGCCATCCTCCGGTAGAATGGCTCTTGTAGCTGCATTAAATTCAACACTCCCTCTCAGCAAGAGAGGCATTATCAACAACACCAAGCTTGTCTTGAAAGAAATAAAACTTGTCAAAGATAGTGGCTTGATCAAAATATCTATCGTCTGTTCTGTCATCGGAACATACTGAATACTAAGAATGTTCTTTTGCACCATGTCTGAACATAGTGTTATCTCATCTCAATGTGCTTCGACTTGTCATTAAACACCAGATTCTCAGAGAGCTTTAAACTGCTTTGGTTGTCATAGTGGATGATTGTGGGTTCTAGCTCTGCACCGAACAAGTGTGAAAGTATATTCCTGAGCCACACTGCTTCTCTGCTAGCAGCACTTGCAACAATGTAAGTTTCTTCTACAGTTCTCTGGGATATGGAGCCTTGTTTCCTACTAGACCAGGAGAACATAGTTGAACCCAAGATAAAAAAATATGCATAAGCACTCTTCTGATCCACTGTACTGCCCTTCCAATATGAATATGTATAATCATGAATCATTACACCTCCATTGAAGTGTATCTTAACCCATAGGCTATAGTCTCTCGAACATATCTCAAAACTTTTTTACAACAACCATATGAATATGCTTCGGTTTACACATGAGTTGGATGAGGGAATTCACTGCATGACAAATATCCGGTTTGGTGTGTATAATATACATCAAGAACTCAAGGTGGTCTTCCTGATTTGAAACTCTAGCTTGATCTCGTAACTTCTTTATTATGTAAAACATCAGTGTGGATATGGACTTACAGTCCAACATGCCAAGTCCGCGGAGCATATCAACTGCATACTTTCTCTTGTGAGAGAAACATCTCACCTTGTTTCTGCCACACCTCTAAGCTCAAAAAAGTAATGCAAAAGACCCAAGTCTTTCATTTCAATTTCTGCTGAAGAGCTCCCTCTTAGTCTGAGCTATAAAAAATTTCCTTTCCTATAAGGAACAAATCATCCTAAGAAAACAATATGATTTTGTACAATCTTTATATAAAGATTGGGATCTTCAATACTCTTGGTCAACCCAAGAATCTATAGAGAGACTATCAATACTTTCATACCAAGCTCTCAAAGCTTGTTATAATCTATGGGATTATTTTCCATGGATAGCCTCTTTCTCAACTCAGCTATTAAGAAAAATCAGTCTTAACATCTAATGGGTGAAGTTTTCAAATCAAAAATTGTGACAAGAGAGATGAGGATCCTAATGGAAGTAAGGATCTTTTCATAAATAATCCCTTCTTTCTGAGAGAAGTCACGAGTCACAAATTTAACCTTAATACCACCATCTGCTGGAGGTCGTGGTCTAACTCATATGCAAGGATTGTTCCCTCAGAGTCTCATAAAATGTCTATTTCCCTGCATGTGCAAACTGACTTCCTTTGAACCTGATCTGGTGTCGTATCTCTTCAAGATGTTCTTGGTGCTAGTACCAAGTTTAATATGAAAAATATAAGTCAGACTTCTTGAGACTTTGTGCCAAGGATAATGGCTCAACCACAATCTAAGGACTCTTGATTAAAAGATATATCTGTAGGGTTCCGAAAATGAGGAAAAAATACTCCAACAACCAAGATAATTTGTTGGATTCCTTAATCAAGAAAAATAACCCAAGGTTACATGTTGTCTTTCATATCAGGGATAATAGACCAACATTCTGTTGGGTTTCCAAACCTGGGAGAAAGATCCATCTTACATCAATTAAAATAAGTATGTGCTAAGATCACAACTTCCTTGGTCATATAACAAAAATACACATGATAATCTAACAGTATTCCATTGAGACACCGATTCATAAATATGACAGGAAGATAAACTAGAAGTCACAAAATGAGTGCAAGTGGTGCATACCTAGACTTACCTTGTGTTGACGGGTGAAATTGAACGCTCGTCAACTAGAGGAGTGGATCCAGTCCGGGGTTGTCTAAATAACCCAAGCCGTTTCGAATGATCCTCCCCGACGGGTTTAGCGGCTCCGTTGGCCAATCTAAATCCTAGGAAAACGAAATAAAACTAAACTAAAGGAACTAATCTAAATGAAAAAAAGCAACTACAACAAACTATATACAAATCTGAAATATATTTATACAGTTTACTATCTAATATTATAGAGAAATTGTACTACTTATTAAATGTTCAGCTTATCAATACAATTAAGTCTCAATTACATATGTACAGTATTTACAGAATACAAATTTTAATCGAAATTTGTAAAATCATTTGTATTATGACAGTGAAACTATTGTTTTTGATTTTTATAATTTTTATGAGAAAGAAATAAAATGAAAATTAACTAAGCCGAGCAATTAAAATAATAATCCTAAATGTAAATATGAACTATATATATCTATATAAACTACTGAGAATTCTTGAACTTATTAACTATTAAATTGCAAATAACAAACTGACCTGAAGTAACGCATCCTATTTGTCCTGTGCACAGTAGTTGAGATAGTTGTTTGATGGGAGGAAACCCGCACCAGATTCTCCACAAGATTCTTGTAAACAGGAAGCAGCAGTGATCTTCAAATATGAATGACAGAACAAACAAGACATAAAACGACAACAATTTTATAATTTACAAATCATCACAGTTAGATAAATCCCTATGCGAAGATTTGTACAGAACAGTTCATTTAACGAATAAGATAAACCTTTACTCATTAAATTGAAACAGAGTAATTGCTGTACTAGAACTGAGACACATCAGATATGGACATAATTTAAATCATAATGCATCAACCTGTAACAAGTCTTGATATCTAAAGTAGTCAATGACTTGATCACAAATTAAAATGCACAAAACTTGAACGAAAGTATGATAAATTGAAAGCTAAAGCTGTTACAAAAGATCCACTTCCATTCGAGTCTGTATCATCATAAATCCATAGACTTTGTTCTCCCAACAGTGATGGGTTCATTATAAAAATTAATGAGTATATAAAGGCCACAGGGTAAAACATCCCTGTGGGAATTATCAAAAATTGTTTACAAAAATATGGGAACAATCTCCCAAGTCAATATTTCTGCCTATGACTAACAACTTAAAACAAAACTATATCACAAAATGCATGTTCTAAACTACCACAGCATGTCCAATTTTCCATTGAAATTCATATGTACCTGTAGGTGGACAAGAATAAACAAGTTGAGATAACATTTTATTTGTAAAATTAACAAAAATATAATTTTTACGACTAGCTACAGAATCTCACGATTCTGTAGCTGGTCATATTTGCAAACATAATCATTTTAAATCAATCCAAATGATAACATAAATACATTCGACCTATTAAACAAACCTTTAATTACTAATTCAAAGAAAAGAAAATCATTCACGCTAGAAGTAACCAAATCTTTTTATGCCAATTTGAAACAAACGAAATCGTGTTCAATTAACCAAATGGTAACAGAGATATATGCGATCTGTCAAACAAATTTTAATACCAATTCGAAGCAGACATAATCGTTTTGAATATTCAAAACCAACGAAATCATTTTTGAATCAATTGATATCGAAACAGACTATAATCGATCAAACAAATCTTTCGTACTCATTTAACACAAACGCAATAGTTTATGTCAATTCAGAACTTAACAAAATCGTTGTTGAATCAAAACAAAACTAATAGAATCGTTTTTTTTTTTAATTCAAAACTAATAGAACTAATATCAAACCAATCTTCGATACTAATCCAACGCATACACAAACGACTATGCTAATTCAAGACATGCAACATCGTTTCTGAATCAAACCAAATAGAAATAAATCGAACTAACTCAGGGCCGACACAATCGTTATACTAATTCAAGAGAAATAAAATCGTATTAATCAAAACATAACTTTATTCAATTTTAGCAAACAAATATTTTGTACATGATTCAAAACGAAATCATTCTTGATAGTTCAAAAATAACAGAATCGTTTTGAATTTATTCAAACAAACAGAACTAATTTGGATCAAACACAATCGACTAACCAAATCATTCAAAAATCGATGTCGAAATACATACCTGGGCTGTATAAAAATGATTCGGTCAGGATAACTTTGAGTTGACGAAGGCAGTAGCTGCCTCAACATTTCTGAACACAATTGAACCCGTAGTCTTTTTCTTCTTCTCATTGGCTTGTAGCCTGTTGTTTTCCTTTGACAACATAATAACCCGTTCCTCCAATGATTTAATTTTATATTGCAAAAGAGGAACATCCGTGTAGTAACGTTCAAGCCAATAATTTTATTGAGTACACGATGGTTGATCGGACCTTGGAATTACAGGTGAGGGTTCTTTCAAGTTACCAGGGGTTCCACTGTGGAGCTTAATTCCCGGGAAGTTAGGGTTATTCTTGAGGCATGGTGGTAGGTTGGAAAAGTATTCGAAGGGTTCCACAGAACAGAGGCCATGTGAATAAGGGTATTCCTCGACCAAAAAGCATTCAATCTCAGAGTCTGAGTCCTCGCTCGAAACAATAGGCTTTTGGTCAATGTTTTGTTTGGGCTTGTTCTGAGCACATCTAGATATCCATCGGGCATTCTTCTTTCCCTTACTATTGACACCAATATCACCTTTGCCTTTCTTCCTTACAGGCCTCTTAATGGTCTTATAATTGTCTTTAACACACGGGTCAGCCATGGTATCGGGTAGGTCAATGTTGGGGCAATTCGAGGGTTTGACACGGGGTAGAAGGGTAGGAGGTGGCACGGCTGGCCCAACCAGGGTTTTAGTGACCACAACCTTGTCCACTTGAACACACTCGGGAGTGGAAAAGCCATTCCTTGATAGGAAGGCTTGCCAACAGTCACCACTAAGCTTCAAATGATGAACGATAATGACTTTCATCAAGCAGTGATGGAAAAGGCTGCTATCATCCTTCTCACACTTAAATCATTTGGACATTTTATACAGGCTGCGTAGGAGGTAGTGAGGCATATTCAGAGGGTAGTCTATAAAATTCATAAGCAACCTGAGATGATAAAGAAACACAAAACCATAACAACCTTCGCAACTCACTAATTGCTTAACAATTGCTAATAGATCATGAAACTTGGTATTAAGGGCATTGACATGCATACCTCTATCACAACCAACAATCTTCCTCAATGTGAATAGGAGCGGCCATGCCACCTCGTCCAATTTTGAATTCTTAAACCACCTCTGTCCTTTAGCTGGTAAGCATGTAGCTGAGCTGAGGAATTCCTCATTTAGCTCGAGTTGGATATCCCCGACTGAGCCCTGCATCCGTCGAACGTGAGGGAAAACTGTTGGGCGACCGAAAGGTTGAAACCCTCAAAATTTTGGATAAAAAATAACCAGCCACTATTCTCCAGGTCTTCACGAGCATTGTAGAATAGCAGCAGCATTTGGATTCCATTAGGTTCTATGCGCACCATAGGTGCCATAGGAGAGAGCACACAGTGAGCCGGGTAAAGGGACAAGGGTTTGGACATGGTATACACAGGGCCGAAAGCTCACAGGCTTCCCCAAAACCAACAAAGGTAACCCCAGATACAAGGCAGGCATTAATGCCTAAGTGTGTGAGGGTGGTGGAACGAAACAGACCCATGCAAAACATTCATATCAAATGTACAATCGACGACGCTATGTTCGCTCAAATCACTATTGGTGTGTGCTAAAAACAATGCCAATCAAACAACTATTGAAAACCATGATAATTCGACCCAAATATTTGCACAAGCAATAGTGTTTGTATGATTTAAAACAAAGACAATGTTTCGAATTTAGCACCAAAGGTTTGACCATAAAACTTATGCATTGTATAAAACCATTGCACCACATGTCTAATCATAATGTTAATGCGTTCTCATGAAACCACAATCATGTTAATGCGTTCTCATGTTAATGTGTTCTCATGAAATCACAATCATTAGAATACCATCACAATCTCATAAAAAATGAAGTCATCTTAACAACAAAAAAAATCTCAAGTGAGTAAAGGTTTTGGTGTCTTGCCAACTGTGCGACTGTCATTGAGTTAGAGGTGAGATGACCACATAAACAAGAGTAACCATAATAATCCAATGACGATTTTAATGCCATCGACATGACTTAGAACTCAAGGTTTTCACACTTGCAGTCGTGAAAACAAGAACAAAAGGAAGGTGTGCAAATGCGCAAGATAATAGTGTTGTTTTATTCAAAAGATTGCGATGAGAATCAAGGGTTCCAAAACACTTGCGTAGGCAGCTTATAAAGATAGGATAAAAATGCAAAATGGCTGCCAACAATGGCGAGACATTGGTAGAAGCAGTTATCTCTGCCAAAAGAACAAATTCAGATTATGATAATGAGAATAATTCTAACTCAAAAACAACCGGAAAATTGTTTAAACATCATTATTAATCAAATATTTCAGTAGTGCTTTAAAGGATGAAAACTGATAACATTCTTAAGACAAGTGAGTCATGATATTAAAGATAAAATCTCCAATACTATTGACAGAGCCACTACTGCCAACAGGCGTTCATAGCCTCGACAGGGTTGTCGTTTAACCCACTCTAATATCCGTATCCTGCCAAGAAGTTCCAGATCAGAATAAAAGATATTTTAAGGACAAGAGATTCTATACTTACGAATTTTCATATACCTCACATTGCTTCGCTGCCAGTGGGCCTGTTCAGTACCCCGACTAAGTTTTCTTGGCGTCATGCTTGCATTTACCCGCTGCCAGCAAGCCTGTTCATCATCCCGGAGGGTTTACAAGAACTTCCCACAGCTCTTTAATGATTTATTTGTTTTTTTAAAGATATATAATTGAGCGGGGTGACGCTGAAAATTATGATATTTCAGACATATTTTTACAGACCTCAACAGAATTTTTTAAAACTATCCTTCATTAAGATATAGAGATGGTTTGTTTACAAAACCGACCTTCTAAGGCAGGGAGACATCTTCTGATTCGTTCCCTTAAGGAACAAGGATAGCGTAAGAAGATAATGGATGATCGTGACAGGCTTTACTCACAGATCGAAATCAATTAACTTCTTTCAAACAATAGTCTTTGCCAACATGGGTGTAAATTTCAGAAGCATATTATAATTGATGTTTAGAAAAATTTTCAACAGTCATTTCAATGAAAGAATTTTCTGTTTTCTTTGTCTGAACAGTTCCAAAATTGAAGTTTTGTGTATTTCCAAAAGCAAAAACTGATAAGCGCAAGGGGAAAAATCGAAACCAAAACAGTAAAAGAAAAGCAAACAAAAGAAAGATATTTACACAGTATACACAAGGTTTTCATCAAGCGAAATATCTTTTCAGAGCTTGGCCATTCACTGAATAGGTGTCTGGATGTCCCTCTAGACTCTGTAATCGGAAAGAGCTGGGACCCAATTTCTCAATGATTAAAAATAGTCCAAGCCATAAGTTCTGAAACTTCATGTGTTCTCCCTTTCCAACATGCGGTTTGTCCCATTTCAAGACAAGGTCACCTACTTCGAAGTTCCTATCAGAGGCATAGTTAGAATCAAACCATCTTTTGACCACTAGTTGATGCTGATCTAACTTACGTTTAGCTTGAGCTCTTACCTCTTCTAGTTTCATTAAAGCGTTAATTCGGTTCTCCAAAGGGGGATAGTCTTCTTGTATTTTCTGTGATAGTTGTAGTGAGGGAAGAAGAATATGTGGTGGAAGAATTTCTTCTCTGCCATAGACGAGAAAGAAGGGAGAGTTACCTACAGCAGTCTTTGGTGTTACCCTATCATCCCAAATTGTGTTTAATAGTGCATTATGCCAGTTTTTGTGATTCTCAGATACCATTCTCTTGATAATTTTAATCAGATTCTTATTTGTTGATTCTGCCAATCCATTGCCCTGGGGGAAATAGATGGCAGAATACTTCAATTTAATTCCTTTTTCTAGAGTGAAATCGCTCATCTCAAGAGACAAAAAATAAGAGGCATTATTGAATACTAAACAGTCAGGGATACCAAAACGAGTAATAATATTCAAATTTAAAAAGGCAATTACCTGACTGGTATTCACAGCTCTTAATGCGGAAGCTTTAGACCACCTGGTGAAGTAATCTGTGGTTGTTATAATAAAATTATGTTGCTATGAGGATGGTGGATTGATTGGACCTATAATATCAAGGCCCCACTGCTGAAAAGGGGAGTCTACTGAAACAGGCTGCAAAGGAAAGGATGGTTTATGTATCTGCCCGAATGCTTTTTGACAAATAATACACTTGCGACACAAGACATGGGAGTCTCTAAAAAGTGTGGGGCAGTAATAACCGGCTCTCAAAACTTTATGGGCAGTGGTGTCACCACCAAAATTCCCACCACCTTCTCCTGCGTGCAATTCTAGTAAGACTTTTTCTGTTTCATCTTTCTCAAGACAATGCATTAGTACTCCATCAAAATTTTGACGAAAAAGAATACCATTAATCAAATGAAAGGGGGCATATTTTAATCTTAATTCTCTTCTTTTAGTGGGATCCATGTGACGGGGGGCTGACCCATGTTCAAGACAGAATTTTATATCGTCATACTAGGGACTGACAGAGTTTTGTGCACAATAGATTGCATTTTGATTGTGTTGTCCTGGGTTTGACATATCGTTTTGTTCTTGCTGTCCTGAGGCTGAATCAACAACTAACTTGCACAGGACTTGGCCTCTCACTATTTGAGTTGGGTTGATTTCTATGTCATACTCCTGTAAGGAAGTAACCCCGTTCGCCCTCTTTTCACCTAGTTCTTTCTGCACTAACAGATTCCTAATGGTTGTGTAAGGGACAATAATCTTCGTCCTATATTTCAAAAGATAAGACTGGAAGTGCTTAACTAATTTAAAAATAGCGTAGGCTTGTTGATCTACTGCTGGGTAATTAAGTTCCATGCCTTTGAAAGCAGAGCTCATAAAGACAATGAGTACTTCATTTTTTTCAGCGTTCTTTTGAGTTAGGACGACAGCGTAGGAGCGGTCAGAAGCGAATGTGTAAAGTGTGAAGTCTTGCGAAAAGTCGGGGCTCATGAGAGAAGGAGCGTCTATTATGGCCTTTTTTATTGAATTAAAAGCTTAATTTTATAAGGGTCCCCAATGATATTGTGTGTCTTTCTTAATTAAATTCTCTAAAGGTCTCACCATCTCGGAGAAACTGGGAACGAACCTCCTGACGAAGTTTATTTGGACTAAGAAAGACTGCATAGACTTTTTGGATGAGGGAGGGGGAAGTTTCGAGATGACTTGAGTCCTTTCAGGGTCAATAATCATCCATTTTCTTGACACAATGAATCCTAAGAGTTTCCCTTGTTCTACTGCAAAGATAGATTTTTTAGGATTCAAGGAGATGCCATATTTACGACATCGTTGTAGAACGGCTCTTAAATGAGCTAGATGATCAGTTTTATTTTTGGAAAATAAAGTAACATCATCTAAGTAAACTACGACGAATTGATTGATTAAGCCTCTAAAAGTGATGCCCATCGCACTATGGAAAGTGGCACCGGCATTAATCAGTCCAAAGGGAATTTTTCGTTAAGCGTAGGTGCCCCATGGAGTGCGGAAGGTAGTTTTAAGTTGGTCTGGAGGGGACATCAGGACTTGGTTGTAACCTGAAAAACCATCCAATAAGGATAGTCTCTCAGAACCAGATACTTGTTGAAGGATATTTTCCATAGGTGGGACAAGGTAGTTGTCCTTATCAGACGCTCTATTAAGGTTTCAGAAATCGACGCATAGTCGGATTTCTCCAGTTTTCTTCCAGACAAGGAAAAGGTTAGAAACCCATTGCGTGTGCTTAACTGGGAAAATTATCTTAGAATTTAAGAGTTTATTCAATTCTTTTTTGACGGTCGTTTCGAGATTAGGGTGCATTTTTCTTAACTTTTGTTGAAAAGGTAAGGTTTGGGGTTTCATAGGAATGACATGTTGTATGATGTTAGGGTCGAAATTTTTAAGGTCATCATACGTCCACGTAAAAACATCTTTAAATTCCTTAAACAATTTAATAAATGCGACTTTTTCTTTTTCAGAACACCCCAGCCCTAAATTAATGCATTGTGGATTGTCATTAGTTCCCAAGTTTATTTTTTCATACGATAACGAGGAACTATTGGTTTTACAATTGATCGATTTTTTGAATTTATCTTGAAGATCGTAAAAAATTTCTAATCTAACTACAGATTTAGGGATCGAATTTACCATGTCCGATGAAGATTCAAGAGTTCTCGGATCTGGTATTACCGTGAAATCGTGCAAATTGTCGTCATGAGTGCATTCGTCAATCACCGTGCCTTGGAAAGTTTCTTCCATATGCAGGAAGCTAATAATCTGCTGATCGTCATCGAAGACTCTCAAATTCATGATGTTGTCGGGAATGGATGGCCTGAACAACAGTTCAATGGAGAATGCATTCGGGGACAAGCCTTCTGCAGGAAAGAGTTTGGAAGCTACGTTAGCTAATAGATCAGCTTCAGAATTATTCAATCTAGGAATAGAATTTATATTGAAAGAAAAAAACTTATTCATTAAATTCCATACCTCGGATTGGTAGATTTTAAGATGCGGAGACAGATAGTGGATAGAATCTCTTACCTGTCTAACCACGATTTCAGAATCACCAAAGATAGTCAAATTTTGAATGTTCATATCTAAATCTTTTCTGAGGCCCTGCAGTAAAGCCTTATATTCCGTTGTGTTATTAGTACATTCAAATTCTAGCCTACATGCAATCAGGGTTTTGTTACCTGCTAGATCAATAATAACGTAGCCTGCTCCTGCTCCTTCTTTGGACTTTGTCCCGTCAAAGTAAAGAGACCAAATTTGATTTTTATCGGGTGCATAAGACCATTGTGTAGAATTTGCTGGCTGCACATATGTTACAATCTCGGACTGTTGTTCTGGGTTGGTGATAGCTAAAGTCTCGGCCATGAAATTGGCGAAAAAAGTATCCATCCCTTGTATTTCGGGTGAATCGGCAGAAGGTGTAAATGGTTCATTGGGATCATTAAAATCTGTCACTGTGAACTTAAGGTAGCGTTCGCGATTTACATTGATTTTGTTGGGCTTGCCATTCTCGGGCAGCCACAGGTGAGACCAATCTGTCGCGAAATAACCGTGTAGCTGCTCCGACCAGTCTCTGTTTAGAAACAAACCATAAACTTATGGAATATCCACAACAATAATGTCAATCACTTGATGAACTTTGGGGTTAGACGATAATCTTATAATCACATTCTTTAATTCTCCTATGACTTTAACACTAGTTCGATCAAGTTGAATGATTTTTAAAGTGGATGGTTCAACTTCAGCATTAATATTCTAACATACATACCATGGCATCACATTGGATGACGCTCCCGAATCTACCATACAATTGTGCACATTCCTATTAAAGATTTCGAAAGTTAACAAAAATGGAGGTACATTTCTATGAGTACTAAGGGTGGAAGCTTGTGGCTTTTTACTCACAGTCTCTAAGGCTAATTTTTCTACATTTGTTACATTATTTACAGGAAGGCCTCCTTTATCGTGAGGATCGGGATTATTCTTAGCGGAAGTCTTCTGAGGAACTTTATTTTGAACAACCTTGTTACTGCTTGAATTACCATTTTTGGTATTCTCTGCGATGTTTTGTAACATTTTTTGTAGCAGAAACGAAAATTTTAATAATTCATAAACATAAATGTTATCCCTTAACCTTTTTAGATCTTCAACTAAATCATAATCTAATTTGGGGTTTACATGCCTCTGTTTAGTCTCAACTAGTTTAGATTGCTTTGGGGGAAAAGTCGTAGTGTTTTTAGAAGAAGGTTTGTTTGTTGTCTTACTCCTAGTATTGTAAGGATGTATCGTCTCGAAGTTAGCTTGAAAAATGCTATCCGAGAAGTGTCCAAAAATGTTCAGAGAAGATTCTTTTTCTTCAGTTGTCTCTTGTTCAACAACCTCCTCAGGAAACTCAGGAGGCATCAAGTTATCCTAGGCTTCTAGAATTGTTTGAAGGGCGTATTGCAGACTTTCTAGATTTAGGCCCTCGGTATTTGGATTAGGTCGGTTGGTGGGAAAAGGCTTCCTAAACGGGGGTTTGTAGGGCCCTTTGCTCGAAGAAGCTTCTTCATCCGTCCTTTTCAAATCAATAAATTGATTTGATAGTTTTTGAACGACTTTAGTTTGGTTTTCTAAATCCGAGATTTCAAGTTGTGTTTTATTTTGAGCAGGTCTAGGGAGGATTTCGATCTTCTTTTTGGAAGATGAACTAGTCTCTGTTTCGTTGCTAGTAGTGTCCTTTAAACTAAGGATGTCTTTTTCAATATGGCTAGCCTCTTCGAAGGCCTCTAACAATGTGGATTTCTTAGATTGTTTTACCCAAATGGCTATACTTTGATGCAAAGCTTTAGTATAGTATGCTATGATAATATTCTCGGCAGGCATCGAGTCCGTAGAGATTCGGTTCTTAAGTGTTAAGAATATTTGGTTAGAGTCTCTGATTTTCTCTTTAGGATTCATTCTTAAACTAGAAAGCTCCATGACTAGAACTTCTAGGGACTTATCATCTCCGAACTTCTCAAGAAAGAAAGATTTGAACTTCTCCCATGACACGATGGTATGGGGTTGCTGGGAAAAGTACCAAGTAGAGGCATTTCCCTCAAAACTATAGGGGAACAACCTATAGACTACGTCTTCATGCTCAAAATTACGGAGTCTAATGGCTAACATAGACTTTTTAATGTGATCTTCGATGATCTGTTTAGTGTCTGGGTCAAACTTGGGAAGCCACTTCTCCGGATGTTTGGGTAAGGGATGCTGAGGCCCAGGTACGACTACTGCATCCTAGTTGAGCCAGGGTCTGGAATGATTGTTCTGGTTGGCCATTGGTGTAGGCGGCGTGGAAGGCTGAGAAGGGGAACTACCTTCGTCAGAAGAGTCTTCTCCAGAAGAAGAAGGAGATGATGGAGGTGGTGAGGGTGGTATTCCAGATCCACCTACAACAGGAATGAGGATTGGATCTGTAGGGTTCAAAGTGAGGTTAGTGCCTCCAAGTTGTTCTCTGATATCAGAGAAATCTAAAGGTTGGTCCAAAGGCCAATTTGGTTTCCTTAAACGGACGAAGGAACTATGTGTTCTTAAGAGAGATTGGCGGACAATCTCCTGTACGTCACCACCTATAGGATTTGGGGTTACTGGTTCAACAATGATCCGTAGATCGTCGTTTGATGTGGTTTTTGTTTGAGTGATGATGTTGTCATTTGAATGACTTATTGTCACTATAGGCGAGCGGTTAGGTGGTGGAGGAGTCTTACGACCACCTCGTGTCATTAATAATTTTCAGGCCCTTCTTCTAGCGCCATATTTTGACGGGCTTAATTGAACGCTCGTCAACTGGAGGAGTGGATCAGGTCCGTGGTTGTCTAAATAACCCAAGACATTTGGAATGATCCACCCAACATGTTTAGCGGCTCTATTGTCCGATCTAAGTCCTAGGAAAACGAAAGAAAACTAAACTAAAGGAACTTAATCTAAATGAAAAAAAGCAACTACAACAAACTATATACAAATCTGAAATATATTTATACAGTTTACTATCTAATATTATAGAGAAATCGTACTACTTATTAAATGTTCATCTTATCAATACAATTAAATCTCAATTACATATGTACAGTATTTACATAATACAAATTTTAATCGAAATTTGTAAAATCATTTGTATTATGACAACGAAACTATTCTTTTTTATTTTTATTTTTATAATTTTTATGAGAAAGAAATAAAATGAAAATTAACTAAGCCGAGCAATTAAAATAATAATCCTAACTGTAAATCTGAACTATATATATATCTATCTAAACTACTGAGAATTCTCGAACTTATTAACTATTAAATTGCAAATAACAAACTCACCCGAAGTAACACTTCCTATTTGTCCTGTGCGCAGTAGTTGAGTTAGTTGTTTGATGGGAGGAAACCCACACCAGATTCTCCACGAGCTTCTTGTAAACAGGAAGAAACAGTTCTCTTCGAATATGAATGACAGGACAAACAAGAGATAAAACGACAACAATTTTATAATTTACAAATCATCACAGTTAGATAAATCCCTGTGCGAAGATTTGTACAGAACAGTTCATTTAATGAAGAAGATAAACCTTTACTCATTAAATTGAAACAGAGTAATTGTTGTACTAGAACTGAGATACATCATATATGGACAAAATTTAAATTATAACGCATCAACCTGTAACAAGTCTTGATATCTAAAGTAGTCAATGACTTGATCACAGATTAAAATGCACAAAACTTGAACGAAAGTATGATAAATTGAAAGCTAAAGATGTTATAAAAGATCCACTTCCATTGGAGTCTGTATCATCATAAATCCATAGTATTTGTTCTCCCAACAGTGATGGTTTCATTACAAAAATTAATGAGTATATAAAGGCCACGGGGTAAAACATCCCTGTGCGAATTATAAAAAATTGTTTACAAAAATCTGGGAACAATCTCCCAAGTCTTTATTTCTGCCTATGACTAACAACTTAAAACAAAACTATATCACAAAATGCATGTTCTAAACTGCCACAGCATGTCCAATTTTCCATTGAAATTCGTATGTACCTGTAGGTGGACAAGAATAAACAAGTTTAGATAACGTTTTATTTGTAAAATTAACAAAAATCTAATTTTTATGACTAGCCACAGAATCTCACGATTTTGTAGCTGGTCATATTTGCAAAYAKAATCATTTTAAATCAATCCAAATGATAACAKAAATACATTCGACCTATTAAAMAAACCTTTAATTACTAATTCAAAGCAAAGAAAATCATTCAYGCTAGAAGTAACCAAATCTTKTTATRCCAATTTGAAACAAACGAAATCATGTTCAATTAACCRAATGGTAACARGGATATATKYGATCTGTCAMACAAMTTTTAATACCAATTCRARGMAGMCAKAATYGTTTTGAATATTCAAAACCAACAAAATCATTTTTGAATCAATTGATATCGAAACAGRCTATAATCGATMAAAMAAATMTTTCGTACTCACTTAACWCAAAYRCAATAGTTTATGTCAATTCAGAACTTAAMAAAATCGTTGTTGAATCAAAACAAAACTAACAGAATCGTTTTTTTTTTAATTTAAAACTAACATAACTAATATSAAACCAATCTTCGATACTAATCCAACGCATACACAAACGACTATGCTAATTCAAGACATGSAACATCRTTTCTGAATCAAACCAAACAKAAATAAATCGAACTAACTCRGGGCCGACACAATCGTTAWACTAATTCAAGAGCAATAAAATCGTATTAATCAAAACATAGCTTTATTCAATTTTAGCAAACAAATATTTTGTACATGATTCAAAACGAAATCATTCTTGATAGTTCGAAAATAACATAATCGTTATTAATTTATTCAAACAAACATAACTAATTTGGAGCAAACACAATCGGCTAACCAAATCATTCAAAAATCGATGTTGAAATACATACCTGGGCTGTAGAAAAATGATTCGGTCAGGATAACTTTGAGTTGACGAAGGGAGTAGCTGCCTCAACATTTCTGAAGACAATTGAACCCGTAGTCTTTTGCTTCTTCTCGTTGGCTTGTAGCCTGCCGTTTTCCTTTGACAAGACAGTAACCCGTTCCTCCAATGATTTAATTTTAGATTGCAATAGAGGAACATTCGTGTAGTAACGTTCAAGACAAGAATTGCATTGATTACACGATGGTTGATCGGGCCTTGGCATTCCAGGTGAGGGTTATTTCAAGTTACCAGGGGTTCCACTATGGAGCTTAATTCTCGGGAAGTTAGGGTCATTCTTGAGGCACGGTGGTAGGTTAGAAACGTAGTCGAAGGGTTCCACATAACAGAGGCCATGTGAATAAGTGTATTCCTCGGCCAAAAGGCGTTCAATCTCAGAGTCTGAGTCCTCGCTCAAAACAATAGGATTTTGGTCAATGTTTTGTTTGGGATTGGTCCGAGCACATCTAGATATCCATCATGCATTCTTTTTTTCCTTACTATTGACACCAATATCACCTTTGCCTTTCTTCCTTACAGGCCTCTTAACGGTATTAGAATTTTCTTTAACACACGGGTCGGCCATGGTATCGGGTAGGTCAATGTTGGGGTAGTTCGAGGGTTTGACAGAGGGTAGAAGGGTAGGAGGTGGCATGGCTGGCCCAACCAGGGTTTCAGTGACCACAACCTTGTCCACTTGAACACACTCGGGAGTGGAAAAGCCATTCCTTGATAGGAAGGCTTGCCAACAGTCACCACTAAGCTTCAAAATGATGAACGATAATGACTTTGATCAAGCAGTGATGGAAAAGGCTGCTATCAGCCTTCTCATGCTTAAATCATTTGGACATTTTATAAGGTTGTGTAGGAGGTAGTGAGGCATATTCAGAGGGTAGTCTATAAAATCCATAAGCAACCCGAGATGATAAAGAAACACCAAACCATAATGACCTTCGCAAGTCACGAATTGCTTAACAATTGCTAATAGATCATGCCACCTGGTCTTAAGGAAAGTGACAGGCACACCTCTATCAAAACTAACAATCTTCCTCGATGTGAATAGGAGTGACCATGGCACCTCGTCCACTTTTGAATTCTTAAACCACCTCTGCCCTTTAGCTGGTAAGCATGTAGCTGAGCTGAGGAATTCCTCATTTACCTCAAGTTGGGTATCCCCGACCTTAGCCCTGCATTCGTCGAACGTGAGGGAAAACTATTGGGCTACGGAAATGTTGAAACCCTCAAAATTTTGGATAAAAACTAACCATCCACTATTCTCCATGTCTTCACGAACATTGTCGAATAGCAGTAGCATTTGGATGCCATTAGGTTCTATGTGCACCACAATTGCCATAGGAGAGAGCACATAGTGAGTTGGGTAAAGGGACAAGGGTTTGGACAGGGTATACGCAGGACCGAAAGCTCACAGGCTTCCTCGAAACCAATAGAGGTAACCCCAGATACAACGCATGCATTAATGCCTAAGTGTGCGAGGGTGGTGGAACGAAATAGACCCATGCAAAACATTCATATCGAATGTATAATCGACGACGCTATGGTCTCTCAAATCACTATTGGTGTGTGCTAAAAATAATGCCAATCAAACAACTATTGAAAACCGTGATAAGTCGACCCAAATATTTGCACAAGCAATAGTGTTTGTATGATTTAAAACAAAGAGAATGTTTTGAATTTAGCACCAAAGGTTTGACCATAAAACTTATGCGTTGTATAAAACCATTGCACCACAGGTCTAATCATAATGTTAATGCGTTCTCATGAAACCATTGCACCAAGGAATTTGATCAAAACAATAAAACACCAAACCACCATTGTATCAAGGATTCAATCACAATCATTAGAATACCATCACAATCTCATAAAAAATGAAGTCATCTTAGAAACAACAAAAAATTTCAAGTGAGTAAAGGTTTTGGTGTCTTGCCAACTATGCAACTTCCATTGAGTTAGAGGTGAGATGAACACATAAACAAGAGTAACCATAATAATCTAGTGACGATTTTAATGCCATCGACATGACTTCGAACTCAAGGTTTTCACTCTTGCAATCATGAAAACGAGAACAAAAGGAAGGTGTGCAAATGCGCAAGATAATAGTGTTGTTTTATTCAAAAGATTGCGATGAGAATCAAGGGTTCCAAAACACTTGTGTAGGCAGCTTATAAAGATAGGATAAAAATGCAAAATGGCTGCCAACAATGGCGACACACTGGTAGAAGCAGTTATCTCTGCCAAAAGAACAAATTCAGATTATGATAATGAGAATAATTCTAACTCAAAAACAACCGGAAAATTGTTTAAACATCATTATTAATCAAATATTCCAGCAATGCTTTAAAGGATGAAAACTGATAACAGTCTTAAGACAAGCGAGTCATGATATTAAAGATAAAATATCCAATACTGTTGACAGAGCCATTGCTGCTAGCAGGCATTCATAGCCTCGACAGGGTTTCCATTTAACCCACTCTGATATCCGTATCCTTCCAAGAAGTTCCAGATCATAATAAAGGACATTTTAAGGTCAAGAGATTCTATACTTATGAATTTTCATATACCCGACATTGCTTCACTGCCAGCGGGCCTGTTCAGTACCCCAACGAAGTTGTCTTGGCGTCATGCTTGCATTTAACCGCTGCCAGCAGACCTGTTCAACATCCTGGTGGGTTTACAAGCACTTCCCACAACTCTTTAATGATTTATTTGTTTTTTTAAAGATATATAATTGAGTGGGGTGACGCTAAAAATTATGATATTTCAGACATATTTTTATAGATCTCAACAGAATTTTTTAAAACTATCCTTCATTAAGATCCAGAGATGGTTTGTTTACAAAACCGACCTTCTAAGGCAGGGAGACATCTTCTGAGTTGTTCCCTTAAGGAAAAAGGACAGCGTAAGAAGATAATGGATGATCGTGATAGGATTTACTCACAGATAGAAGTCAATTAACTTCTTTCAAACAATAGTCTTTGCCAACATGAGTGTAAATTTCAGAAGCATATTGTAATTGTTGTTTAGACAATTTTTCAACAGTCATTTTAGTGAAAGAATTTTTTGTTTTCTTTGTCTGAACAATTCAAAAATTGCAGGTATGTGTATTTCCAAAAGCAAAAATTGATAAGCGCAAGGGGAAAAATCAAAACCAAAACAGTAAAGAAAAGAAAACAAAAGAAAAATATTTACATAGTATACACAGGGTTGTCATCAAGAGAAATATCTTTTCAGAGCTTGGTCATTCACCGGATAGGTGTCTGGCTGTCCCTCTAGACTCTATAATCGGAAAGAGCTGGGATCTAATTTCTTAGCGATTAAAAACGGTCCAAGCCATAAGTTCTGAAACTTCGTGTGTTCTCCCTTTCCCTCATGCGGTTTGTCTCATTTCAAGACAAGGTCACCTACTTCGAAGTTCCTATCAGAGGCATAGTTAGAATCAAACCATCTTTTTACCACTAGTTGATGTTGATCTAACTTACGTTTAGCTTGAGCTCTTACCTCTTCTAGTTTCATTAAAGCGTTAATTTGGTTCTCCAAAGGGGGACATTTTTCTTATTGTATTTTCTGTGATAGTTGTAGTGACGGAAGAAGAATATGTGGTGGAAGAATTGCTTCTCTGCCATAGACGAGAAAAAAGTGAGAGTTACCTACAACAGTCTTTGGTGTTACCCTATCAGCCCAAATTGCGTTTAACAGCGCATTATGCCGGTTTTTGTGATTCTCAGATACCGTTCTCTTGATAATTTTAATCAGATTCTTATTTGTTGATTCTGCCAATCCATTTCCCTAGGGGTAATAGCTAGCAGAATACTTCAATTTAATTCCTTTTTCTAGAGAGAACTCGCTCATATCAAGAGACGAAAAATAAGAGGCATTATTGAATACCAAACAGCCAGGGATACAAAAACGAGTAATAGTATTTGAATTTAAAAAGGCTATTACTTGACTGGTATTCACAGTTCTTAATGTGGCATCTTCAGACCACCTGGTGAAGTAATATGTGGCTATTATAATAAACTTATGATGCTATGAGGATGGAAGCTTGATTCGACCTATAATATCAAGGCCCCTCTGCTGAAAAGGGGAGTCTATTGAAACAGGATGCAAAGGGAAGGCTGGTTTCTGTATCCGCCCGGATGCTTTTTGACAAATAATACACTTGCGACACAAGGCATGGGCGTCTCTAAAAAGTGTGGGCCAGTAAGAAAAGGCTCTCAAAAATTTATGGGCAGTGGTGTCACCACCAAAATGCCCACCAGCTTCTCCTGCGTGCAATTCTAGTAAGACTTTTTCTATTTCATCTTTCTCAAGACAGTGCATTAGTACTCCATCAAAATTTTGACGAAAAAGAGTACCATTAATCAAATGAAAGGGGGCATATTTTAATCTTAACGCTCTTCTTTTAGTGGGATCCAAGTGACGGGGGTCTGACCCATGTTCAAGATAGAATTTTATATCGTCATACCAGGGATTGACAAAGTTTTGTGCACAACAAATTGCATTTTGATTGTGTTGTCCTGGGTTTGACATATCATTTTGTTCTTGTTGTCCTACGGCTGAATCAACAACTAACTTTCACATGCCTTGGCCTCTCACTATTTGAGCTGGGGTGATTTCTATGTCATACTCCTGTAACGAAGTAACCCAGTTCACCCTCTTTTCACCTAGTTCTTTTTGCACTAACAGATTCCTAACGGCTGGGTAAGGGATAATAATCTTCGTCCTAGATTTCAAAAGATAAGACCGGAAGTGCTTGACTGATTTAAAAATAGCGTATTCTTGTTGATCTACTGCAGGGTAATTAAGTTCCACACCTTTGAAAGAAGATCTCATAAAGGCAATGGGTACTTCATTGTTTTCAACATTATTTTGAGTTAGGACGACAACGTAGGAGCGGTCAAAAGCAAATGTGTAAAGCATGAAGTCTTGCGAAAAGTCAGGGCTCATGAGAGAAGGAGCGTCTATTATGGCCTTTTTTATTGAATTAAAATCTTTATTTTCTAAGGGTCCCCAATGATATTATGTGTCTTTCTTAATTAAATTCTGTAAAGGTCTCACCATCTCGGAGAAATTGAGAACGAATCTCCTGACGAAGTTTATCTGGACTAAGAAAGACTGCATAGACTTTTTGGATGAGGGAGGGAGAAGTTTCAAGATGACTTGAGTCCTTTCAGGTTCGATAATCATCCCTTTGCTTGACACAATGAATCCTAAGAGTTTCCCTTGTTCTACTGTGAAGATAGATTTTTTAGGTTTCAAGGAGATGCCATATTCACGACATTGTTGTAGAACGACTCTTAAATGAGCTAGATGATCATTTTTTTTTTGGAAAATACAGTAAAATCATCTAAGTAAACTATGATGGATTGATTTATTAAGCCTCAGAAAGTGATGTCCATCGCTCTCTGGAAAGTGGCACCGGCATTAATCAGTCCAAAGGGAATTTTCCAATAAGCGTAGGTGCCCCATGGAGTGCGCAAGGTAGTTTTAAGTTGTTCTAGAGGGGACATCAAGACTTGGTTGTACCCTGAAAAACCATCCAATAAGGATAATCTCTCAGAACTATATACATGTTGAAGCATCTGTTCCATAGGTGGGACATGGTAGTTGTCCTTATCAGACGCTCTATTAAGGTTTCAGAAATCGACGCATAGTCAGATTTCCCCACTTTTCTTCCAGACAAGGACAAGGTTAGAAACCCATTGTGTGTGCCTAATTCGGAAAATTATCTTAGCATTTAGGAGTTTATTTAATTCTTTTTTTACGACCGTTTCGAGCTTAGGGTGCATTTTTCTTAACTTTTGTTGAAAAGGTAAGGTTTGGGGTTTCATAGGAATGACATGTTGTATGATGTTAGGGTCGAAAGTTTTAAGGTCATCATACGTCCATGGAAAAACATCTTTAAATTCCTTAAACAATTTAATAAATGCGGATTTTTCTTTTTCAGAACACCCCACCCCTAAATTAATGCATTGTGGATTGTCATTAGTTCCAAAGTTTATTTTTTCATACGATAATGAAGAACTATTGGTTTTACAGTTGACCGAATTTTTGAATTTATCTTGAAGATCTTAAATTTTTTCTAATCTAACTATAGATTTAGGGATCGAATTTACCATGTCTGATGAAGATTCAGGAGTTCTCGGATCTGGTATTACCGTGAAATCGTGCAAATTGTCGTCATGAGTGCATTCATCGATCACCGCGTCTTGGAAATTTTCTTCCATATGTAGGAAGCTAATAATATGTTGATCGTCGTCGAAGACTCTCCAATTCGTGATGTTGTCGGGAACGGATGGCCTGAACAACAATTCGACAGAGAATGCATTCGGTGACAAGCCTTCTGAAGGAAAGAGTTTGGAAGCTACGTTAGCTAATAGATCAGCTTCAGAATTATTCAATCTAGGAATAGAATTTATATTGAAAGAAAAAAACTTATTCATTAAATTCCATACCTCAGATTGGTATCTTTTAAGATGCGGAGAGAGACAGTGGATAGAATCTCTTACCTGTCTAACCACGATTTCGGAATCACCAAAGACAGTCAAATTTTGAATGTTCATATCTAAAGATTTTCTGAGGCCCTGCAGTAAAGTCTCATATTCCATTGTGTTATTAGTACATTCAAATTCTAGCCTACATGCAATCAGGGTTTTGTTACCTGCTGGATCAATAATAACGCAAACTGCTCCTACTCCTTCTTTGGACTTTGACCCGTCAAAGTAAAGAGACCAAATTTGATTTTTATCGGGTGCATGAGACCATTGTGTAGAAGTTGCTGGCTGCACATATGCTACAATATCAGACTGTTGTTCTGGGTTGGTGATAGCTTAAGTCTTGGCCATGAAATTGGCGAAAAAAGTATCCATCCCTTGTATTTCAGGTGAATCGACAAAAGGTGTAAATGGTTCATTGGGATCGTTTAAATCTGTGACCGTGAACTTAAGGTAGCGTTTGCGATTTACCTTGATTTTGTTGGGCTTGCCATTCTCGGTCAGCCACAGGTGAGACCAATCTGTCGCAAAATAGTCGTGTAGCTGCTCTGACCAGTCTCTTCTTAGAAACAAACCATAAACTTCTGGAATATCCACAACAATAATATTAATCACTTGATGAACTTTGGGGTTAGACGATAATATTATAAGCACATTCCTTAATTCGCCTATGACTTTAACACTAGTTCGATCAAGTTGAATGATTTTTAAAGTGGATGGTTCAACTTCAACATTAATCCTCTGACATACAGACCATGGCATCACATTGGATGACGCTCCCGAATCTATCATACAATTGTGCACGTTCCTATTAAAGATTTCGAAAGTTAACAAAAATGGAGGTACATTTCTGTGAGTACTAAGGGTGGAAGCTTGTGGCTTTTTACTCGCAGTCTCTAAGGCTAATTTATCTAAATTTGTTAAATTATTTATAGGAAGGCTTCCTTTATCGCGAGGATCAGGATTATTCTTAGCGAAATTCTTCTGAGGAACTTTGTTTTGAACAACCTTGTGACTGCTTGAATTACCATTTTTTCTATTCTCTGCGATGTTTTGTAACATATTTTGTAGCAGAAACAAAAATTTTAATAATTCATAAACATAAATGTTAGCCCTTAACTTTTTTAGATCTTCAATTAAATCATAATCTAAGTTGGGGTTTACATGACTCTGTTTAGTCTCAGCTGGTTTAGATTGCTTTGGGGACAATGTCGTAGTGTTTTCGGAAGAAGGTTTGTTTGTTGTCTTACTCCTAGTATTGTAAGGATGTACCATCTCGAAGTTAGCTTTAAAATGCTATCCAAGAAGTGTCCAAAAATGTTCGGAGAAGATTCTTCTTCTTTAGCTGTCTCTTGTTCAACAACCTCCTCAGGAATCTCAGGAGGCATCAAGTTATCCTGGGCTTCTAGAATTGTTTGAAGGGCGTATTGCAGACTTTCTAGATTTAGGCCCTCGGTATTTGGATTAGGTCGGTTGGTGGGAAAAAGATTCCTATATGGGGGTTTGTAGGGCCCTTTTCTCGAAGAAGCTTCTTCGGCCGTCCTTTTCAAATCTATAACTTGATTTGACAGTTTTTGAACGACTTTAGTTAGGTTTTCTAAATCCGAGCTTTCAGGTTGTGTTTTATTTTGAGCAGGTCTAGGGAGGATTTCGATCTTCTTTTTGGAAGATGAACTAGTCTCGGTTTCGTTGCTAGTAGTGTCCTTTAAACTAAGGATGTCTTTTTCAATTTGGCTGGCCTATTCAAAGGCCTCTAACAACATGGATTTCTTAGATCGTTTTACCCAAATGGATATACTTTGATGCAAAACTTTAGTATAGTATGGTATGATAAGATTCTCGACAAGCATCGAGTCCGTAGGGATTCGGTTCTTAAGTGTTAAGAATATTTGGTTAAAGTCTTTGATTTTCTCTTTAGGATTCATTCTTAAACTAGAAAGCTCCGTGACTAGAACTTTTGGGGACATATCGTCTCCGAACTTCTCAATAAAGCAAGATTCGAAATTCTCCCATGACACGATGGTATGGGGTTGCTAGGAAAAGTACCAAGTAGAGGCATTGCCCTCGAAAGTATAGGGTAACAACCTATATAATACGTCTTCGTGCTCGACATTACGGAGTCTAATGGCTAACATAAACTTTTTAATGTGATCTTTGACGATATGTTTAGATTCAGGGTCAAACTTGGGAAGCCACTTCTCCGGATGTTTGGGTAAGGGATGTTGAGGCCCAGGTACGACTACTGCATCCTGGTCGAGCCAAGGTCTGGCAGGATTGTTCTGGTTGGCCATTGGTGTAGGTGGCATGGAAGGCTGAGAAGGGGAACTACCTTCGTCAAAAGAATCTTCTCCAGAAGAAGAAGGAGATGATGGAGGTGGTGAGGGTGGTGTTCCAGATCCACCTACAGCAAGAATGAGGATTGGATCTGTAGGGTTCAAAGTGAGGTTAGTGCCTCCAAGTTTTTCTCTGATATCAGAGAAATATAAAGGTTGGTCCAAAGGCCGATTTGGTTGCCTTAAACGGGCGAAGGCACTATGTGTTCTTAAAAGAGATTGGGGGACAATCTCCTGTATGTCACCACCTATAGGATTTGGGGTTACTGGTTCAACAGTGATCCGTAGATCGTCGTTTGATGTGGTTGTTGTTTGAGTGACGATGTTGTCGTTTGAATGACTTCTTGTCACTATAGGCGAGTGGTTAGGTGGTGGAGGATTCTTACGACCACCTCGTGTCATTAATAATTTTCAGGCCCTCCTTCTAGCACCATATTTTGATGGGCGAAATTGAACGCTCGTCAACTGGAGGAGTGGATCTGGTCCGTGGTTTTATAAATAACCCAAGCCGTTTGGAATGATCCACCCCGACGGGTTTAGCGGCTCCATTGGTCGATCTAAGTCCTAGGAAAACGAAAGAAAACTGAACTAAAGGAACTAATCTAAATGAAAAAAAGCAACTACAACAAACTATATACAAATCTAAAATATATTTATACAGTTTACTATCTAATATTATAGAGAAATCGTACTACTTATTAAATTTTCATCTTATCAATACAATCAAATCTCAATTACATATGTACAGTATTTACATAATACAAATTTTAATCGAAATTTGTAAAATCATTTGTATTATGACAACGAAACTATTGGTTTTTATTTTTATAATTTTTATGAGAAAGAAATAAAATTAAAATTAACTAAGACGAGCAATTAAAATAATAATCCTAACTGTAAATCTGAACTATATATATCTATCTAAACTACTGAGAAATCTCGAACTTATTAACTATTAAATTGCAAATAACAAACTCACCTGAAGTAACACTTCCTATTTGTCCTGTGCGCAGTAGTTGAGTTAGTTGTTTGATGGGAGGAAACCCACACCAGATTCTCCACAAGCTTCTTGTAAACAGGAAGAAAAAGTGCTCTTCGAATATGAATGACAGAACAGACAAGACATAAAACGACAACAATTTTATAATTTACAAATCATCACAGTTAGATAAATCCCTATGTGAAGATTTGTACAGAACAGTTCATTTAACGAAGAAGATAAACCTTTACTCATTAAATTGAAACAGAGTAATTGTTGTACTAGAATTGAGATACATCAGATATGGACAAAATTTAAATTATAACACATCAACCTGTAACAAGTCTTGATATCTAAAGTAGTCAATGACTTGGTCACAAATTAAAATGCACAAAACTTGAACGAAAGTATGATAAATTGAAAGCAAAAGATGTTACAAAAGATCCACTTCCATTCGAGTCTGTATCATCATAAATCCATAGTCTTTTTTCTCCCAACAGTGATGGTTTCATTACAAAAATTAATGATTATATAAAGGCCACGTGGTAAAACATCCCTGTGGGAATTATCAAAAATTGTTTACAAAAATCTGGGAACAATCTCCCAAGTCTTTATTTCTGCCTATAACTAACAACTTAAAACAAAACTATATCACAAAATGCATGTTCTAAACTGCCACAGCATGTCCAATTTTCCATTGAAATTCGTATGTACCTGTAGGTGGACAAGAATAAACAAGTTTAGATAACGTTTTATTTGTAAAATTAACAAAAATCTAATTTTTATGACTAGCCACAGAATCTCACGATTTTGTAGCTGGTCATATTTGCAAATAGAATCATTTTAAATCAATCCAAATGATAACATAAATACATTCGACCTATTAAAAAAACCTTTAATTACTAATTCAAAGCAAAGAAAATCATTCACGCTAGAAGTAACCAAATCTTTTTATACCAATTTGAAACAAACGAAATCATGTTCAATTAACCAAATGGTAACAGGGATATATTTGATCTGTCACACAACTTTTAATACCAATTCAAAGCAGCCAGAATTGTTTTGAATATTCAAAACCAACAAAATCATTTTTGAATCAATTGATATCGAAACAGACTATAATCGATCAAAAAAATATTTCGTACTCACTTAACTCAAATGCAATAGTTTATGTCAATTCAGAACTTAAAAAAATCGTTGTTGAATCAAAACAAAACTAACAGAACTAATATGAAACCAATCTTCGATACTAATCCAACGCATACACAAACGACTATGCTAATTCAAGACATGCAACATCGTTTCTGAATCAAACCAAACAGAAATAAATCGAACTAACTCAGGGCCGACACAATCGTTATACTAATTCAAGAGCAATAAAATCGTATTAATCAAAACATAGCTTTATTCAATTTTAGCAAACAAATATTTTGTACATGATTCAAAACGAAATCATTCTTGATAGTTCGAAAATAACAAAATCGTTTTGAATTTATTCAAACAAACAGAACTAATTTGGATAAAACACAATCGGCTAACCAAATCATTCAAAAATCGATGTTGAAATACATACCTGGGCTGTAGAAAAAAGATTCGGTCAGGATAACTTTGAGTTGACGAAGGCAGTAGCTGCCTCAACATTTCTGAAGACAATTGAACCCGTAGTCTTTTTCTTCTTCTCCTTGGCTTGTAGCATGTCGTTTTCCTTTGAGAAGACAGTAACCCGTTCCTCCAATGATTTAATTTTAGATTGCAATAGAGGAGCATTCGTGTAGTAACGTTCAAGCCAAGAATTGCATTGAGTACACGATGGTTGATCGAGCCTTGGCATTACAGGTGAGGGTTATTTCAAGTTACCAGGGGTTCCACTGTGGAGCTTAATTCTCGAGAAGTTAGGGTCATTCTTGAGGCACGGTGGTAGGTTGGAAACGTAGTCGAAGGGTTCCATAGAACAGAGGCCATGTGAATAAGGGTATTCCTTGACCAAAAAGCGTTCAATCTCAGAGTATGAGTCCTCACTCAAAACAATAGGATTTTGGTCAATGTTTTGCTTGGGATTGTTCCGAGCACATCTAGATATCCATTGTGCATTCCTCTTTCCCTTACTATTGAAACCAATATCACCTTTGCCTTTCTTCCTTATAGGCCTCTTAACAGTCTTAGAATTGTCTTTAACACATGGGTCGTCCATGGTATCGGGTAGGTCAATGTTGGGGCAGTTCGAGGGTTTGACAGGGGGTAGAAGGGTAGGAGGTGGCACGACTGGCCCAACCAGGGTTTCAGTGACCACAACCTTGTTCACTTGAACACACTTGGGAGTGGCAAAGCCATTCCTTGATAGGAAGGATTGCCAACAGTCATCACTAAGCTTCAAATGATGTACGATAATGACTTTGATCAAGTAGTGATGGAAAAGGCTGCTATCATCCTTCTAACGCTTAAATCGTTTGGACATTTTATACAGGCTGCGTAGGAGGTAGTGAGGCATATTCAAAGGGTAGTCTATAAAATTCATAAGCAACCTGAGATGATAAAGAAACACCAAACAATAACGACCTTTGGAAGTCACAAATTTCTTAACAATTGCTAATAGATCATGCCACCTGGTCTTAAGGGAAGTGGCAGGCATACCTCTATCAAAACTAACAATCTTCCTCGATGTGAATAGGAGCGGCCATGGCACCTCGTCCACTTTTGAATTCTTAAACCACCTCTTCCCTTTAGCTGGTAAGCCTATAGATGAGTTGAAGAATTCCTCATTTAGCTCGAGTTGGATATCCCCGACCTTAGCCCTGCATCCGTCGAACGTGAGAGAAAACTGTTGGGCAACCGAACGGTTGAAACCCTCAAACTTTTGGATAAAAACTAACCAGCCACTATTCTCCAAGTCTTCACGAGCATTGTCGAATAGTAGCAGCGTATGGATGCCAGGTTCTATGCGCACCACAGGTTCCATAGGAGAGAGCACACAGTGAGCCGAGTAAAGGGACAAGGGTTTGGACAGGGTATACGTAGGACAGAAAGCTCACAGGCTTCCCCGAAACCAACAGAGGTAACCTGAGATACAAGGCAGGCATTAATGCCTAAGTGTGTGAGGGTGGTGGAATGAAACAGACCCATGCAAAACATTCATATCGAATGTACAATCGACGACGCTATGGTCGCTCAAATCACTATTGGTGTGTGATAAAAAAAATGCCAATCAAACAACTATTGAAAACCATGATAATTCGACCCAAATATTTGCACAAGCAATAGTGTTTTTATGATTTAAAACAAAGCCAATGTTTCGAATTTAGCACCAAAGGTTTGACCATAAAACTTATGCATTGTATAAAACCATTGCACCACAGGTCTAATCATAATGTTAATGCATTCTCATGAAACCATTGCACCAAGGAATTTGATCAAAACAATAAAACATCAAACCACCATTGTATCAAGGATTCAATCACAATCATTAGAATACCATCACAATCTCATAAAAAATGAAGTGATCTTAACAACAACAAAAAATGTCAAGTGAGTAAAGGTTTTGGTGTCTTGCCAACTGTGCGACTGTCATTGAGTTAGAGGTGAGATGACCACATAAACAAGAGTAACCATAATAATCCAGTGATTATTTTAATGCCATTGACATGACTTCGAACTCAAGGTTTTCACGCTTGTAGTCGTGAAAATGAGAACAAAAGGAAGGTGTGCAAATGCGCAAGATAATAGTGTTGTTTTATTCAAAAGATTGCGATGAAAATCAAGGGTTCCAAAATACTTGTGTAGGTAGCTTATAAAGATAGGATAAAAATGAGAAATGGATGCCAACACCTTGAACTTGTTTGCTCTACAACCTATTACCAATTGAATCTATCTAATACATCTATTGTGTATGCAGATGTTTGACATGTATCTGTTAGTTCAAGAAATTCCATATCTTCAAGAGATTATCCCACTATCCTGTGGATAATGCAATATTCATCCATATGCTAAAATTTAACAATACAACTTAAAGAATGAGGCCAAAGACTGTATTGTCCCAAATTTTGTTGTTACAAAAATCATCCCTCACATATTTCTCTCAAAGCCAAACACCAAAGAATTTCCAAGTTTTCACCACTCAATGCATTATGGTTAACTTTAAATCTCATGAACTCTTTTTAGTACAAAACATATGGATGACCATTAAGTGCATAAGGTTCTATCATTCCTTTACCAATGATTTTGTCAATGCCATTAAAAGCTTATTTAATGAAGGCTAAGAACTCACCAATCATTAGTAATAAAAACATTATAAAGGATGAAACCTATCTCTTGTGATATTCAAGATGATGGTTGCATTAGTATTCTATTCTCTTCTCCAATCACATCCATCTGAAACTCAACAAAAAACTTAGCATCCTCCCCCTAAGCAATCTAAATTGACCAAAAATGAGGATCTTCTATATTTTTGCCATTTAAAAAAAAATTGTTAATGTATGCACGACACTTTTTCTGATAATATTATCTATCAGAAGTACATTAAGGAAGAGAGAAACAAGTTTAATAGAAAGTTGGTGTTATCCTATATCTTTCAATAGATAATGAAACATATGTTGTAACTGGTAGTGCAAGTATCCAATCAGTATAAGAAAAAAATCAAGTAGAGTTACTCCTTGAATTTGATATGTAATCCACATATTCACTATCAGTATGTCAAGGAGTACATTTCTCATGAAAAGTGCTATCAGAAGCTATCATGACAAACTTTCAATTGGGTTTTAATGACTGTTGATCTGTAAACCCTAAGAGTTGCATCTACGCAGGCTCAAGTCTGCTTCTCTTGAGCTCCTTCACGCCCTAATCTCTGAAACCATGCTATATTTTAGGGAAAAAGTGAAACAGTGACATTCTTTTAAATTCTGTTCACTAAAACAATTTTAGATCAACATATTAAACCAAGAGATAAATAGATCTATATGCGTGAAATTAAATTTCTGAACATAAACAAATTTCTTGAGTGTAGAAAAAAAAATCTCAGCTTACCTCTTAGCCAAAGAAGAATGTGTACCTTTCACATGTAGAAGTATGCCTCTATAAGTATGCTCAGATGAATTTTAGGTTCATGTAACAAACCTCTAGGGTTTGAACTCTGTCAAGGGAATTGTGAGACAATTTTTCCATGGATAGTAAAACCCCAAAGGAAACAATAATAACCAAAGTCATAAAAGTAGATAACCCCAAGAAAAAGACAAATCAGATATGAATATACAAGAGGTTCCATAAGCAAACAAATTTAGATCTGAAAGTACAAGAGGCTCTTCAAGAAAATACAAGATCAGATCTGAAGATACCAATGGTTCCATAAGCAAACAAATTCAGATCTGAAATTACAAGAGGCTCTTCAAGAAAACACAAGATCAGATATGAAATACCAATGGTTCCATAAGAAAACTAAACTTATATCTGAAAAATCAAACCCTTAAACCCAAATCTAGTAGTATCAATGACAAAATCTCAAACAAAACTCATATTTGACAGATCAATATGGAACCCTCAAACAAAACACAAATCTGGTAGTATTAATGTGATCCATAAACAAACTAACACAGATCTGGTAGAACAATGTCAAACCCGTAACCAAGACTAAGATTTGGTAGTACAAGAGTGCTCCATAAACAACTAACATAAATCTGATAGAACAATGTCAAAATCTTAACCAAGACTCAGATTTTGGCAGTATAAGAGTGCTCCATAAACAAATAACACAGATCTGATAGAGAAATTTCAAACCCTTAAACAAGTCTTAGATCTGGTAGTATAAGAGTGCTCCATAAACAACTAACACACATCTGATAGAACAATGTCAAAACCTTAACCAAGACTTAGATCTGGTAGTATAAGAGTGCTCCAAAAAATGAGACAACAAAAACTCATAAAAGGAAACAACAAGACCCTCCATAAAAAATATGGACAGGTAGGAAAACTCTCCAACAACAAAGAAAAAACCTTAGCTCATAAAACTGGACAGCAGGTGGTAACACCCCATAGGTTCCTCAACACACCATGCAACAACCAAAAAAAGGAGTTGCGGACTACACACAACAAGGTATCAGTCCAGAGAGGAGGCCATGGGACCTAGAGGACAGATACAAGACTCACACACAGGTTCGACAACTTATGGGAGGAAAATCTATACAAGAGAAAGGTCTAGAAGCCCTTAGAGGCACCTCACAGCTCCATCATACATCAACATACCCTTCCAGCCAACACAGAAAAAGGAAGATCTGAAACTGATAATCAAAAGAAAAGGGTTGCACCAACAAGAGGGAAGATAGTCACTGAGATACCTGCAGCATGGAGAGAGAGGAGAGAGTCTAATAGAATTCTAGGGGTAGGGTCTTATTTATAGTTAGGGATATGGTTTAGGGTAATTAAATATTGACTTTTAATTACTGTAATGTTCCTAACTTGGCTAGTATAGGAAACACTACTAATGTGTGTGTAGGATCAAAGGTTTACAGTATATAAATGATCATACAAATAATAAACGAGACAAAGGACTGAGAAGTTTGTATTATGATATCTCTGTGGATTATAAAATGGCTGAATGCAGCTGAATAACTGACAATACTTGACTAGATCAACATACAAAGGATCTTTTAGTCCCCGAGGTGTAGGACAGTCGGTGACGGAGTGTGTTGTTAAGCCACTTCGTGATGTTAAAGTCACCGGTTCGAAACCTGCGGGGACAAAAAATCCAACCATGTTAAGGGTTGGTGTGGCTCAGGCCGGGTGCGATCCCTGGGTGATTTTGACGGCTTAGATGCCCCTGAGTCGCGGTTTCTCAAGCCACAGGTTAATCGCAGGTCCTGCACAAATTAACAAACAAAAAAAAAAAACATACAAAGGATCTTAGCCAGAATATAAATAAGCAATTGTGGTTAAATAAAATAACAACACTCGGCTAGATCAAATGACAAAAGGGATCTTAGTCAGAATACAAATAAGAAACTAAAAGATAATACACGGAATATGGGAGCACGACGGAATCAATGAAGAATGATGGAAGACCTGGATGATCTTCCCGGTGACTAGGGTGTGTCTTTCAACAACGAAATCAGCCAACTGGTGTCTTCCTCCTAGAATACACTGAACTATCTCTCCTGAGATGCACCTCTTCTCCTCAATGACAAGTCATAATGTGCCTAATGATGAATTAGGTCGCTGACCCTTCCTTTATAGCTTTCCAAAATCCTAAATCATGTTGAAACCCTAATTCGTTGTTGATTTCCAAAACCCTAAATCGTGTTGAAACCCTAATTCACTGTTGACTTCCAAAACCCTAAATCACTGTTGAAAACCTAATTCACTGTTGACTTCTATTTTTAGCTCATAATGACTTAAAAGTGCTTTAACCCTTTTTAGCTCAATGTCACTTTCCGAATATAACACCTGTGACTAGAGTGACCTCTAGTAACCCTGTTTACCCGTCTTTGGCCCTGGCTATAGTCTAATGGGGCGGTTTAGACCATTAATCCTCCTCTTCTGGAGCTCCTATTTGGAAAGGGACATTACAGTCCTCCCTTCCCGAAAGTTCTTGTCCTCAAGCAATACCAGTCCAGGGTGATGCAACACCTGCTCTTTCTCCCAAGTAGCGTCCTCTACTAGAAGTCCTCTCCATCTTATCAAACACTCTCTGATGACCTTGCTCCTTAGGTTCCGCTCCCGGAACTCCAAACCCTCCTCCGGAACTAATTCCAACTGTCCCTCCTCATCCAATGGGGGAAGCTCCTCTGATGTGTTAATGAATTTTCCCATTGCCTTTTTTAGGCAAGACACGTGGAACATGTTATGAATCTTGATCCCCTCTAAAATATCTAGCTTGTAAGAAACCTTGCCTACTCAGCGCATGATCCTGTAAGGACCATAAAATCTAGGCTTGATCTTCTCAGCCCCACTCTTCTTCAGAGATGAATGTCTATAGGATTGGAGTCTCAAGAAAACCAAATCTCCAACCTCAAAGATGCACTCTATCCTATGCTTATCTCCACTTATCTTCTGTCGGTTTTGCGCCATCTGCCTATTCTCTTTCAATAACTTGAGAATCTCCTGACTCTTTATGATCCAATCCTTGGCCTTGTGATCTCTTCTCTCCCCAAAGACCAATTCTACGAAAGTGGGAGCATCATATCCATACAATTCTTGGAAGGGTGTCATACTAATGGACATGTGGGAGGTGGTGTTGTAGCAATGTTCTGCTAAATGTAACCACTTTACCCATGTTCTTTCTTGTCCTCCTACATAGTTCCTCAAATACCCTTCAACCCACTTGTTGACAATCTCGGTCTGCCCATCTATTTGAGGGTGATAGCTGGTGCTAGGTGTCAACTCTGTCCCCACCAACCGAAACAACTCTCTCCAAAATGTCCCTATGAACCGACTGCCCCTGTCACTGACGATGTTCTTTAGCAACCCATGAAGTCTGAAGACCTCCCTAAAGAAACGATTGGCTACCTAAAATGCATTGTACTCTGTTGGTATGGCGTAGAAGTGAGAAAACTTGGTCAATATGTAGACCACTACATAGATACAGTCCTTACCCTGGACCTTGGGTAGACCGGTGATGAAGTCCATAGATATACTCTCCCATTTCTGCTCTGGAATGGGGAGTGGCTGAAGTAGCCCTGCTGGAAGAGGATGCTCTGAATTATTCTGCTGGAAAGTCACACACTCACTGACATGTATCATAACATCTTGTTTGAGGCCCTTCCATGAGAACCTCTCTCTGATCTATCTATAGGTTTTGAAAAACCCCTGATGGCCTACTAGAGGTGAATCATGAACTGCGGTGAGGATCTTCTTCACAAGCCCTAAATCTGGCACCAAGTAGACTCTATCCTTGTAAATTATGACATCGTCAATGACCCTATACCGGTCATCCTGTATCTTCCCATCCATCACCTCACACGCGAACTTGTTCTTGGAATATTCCACTAACAAGTGGGATTTCCAATCTGCTGAAATCTCCATCAAAGAACATGTCGCAGGTGTCCTCGATAGTGCATCGACCAAATTTTTCTTCTTCCCCTTGACATACTCTATGTCAAAGTCGAATGCTTGTACCTTCGTCACCCATTTTTGTTGGCACTCACTGAGGTCCTTCTACTTAAGGAAATACTTCAAACTGTTGTGATCGGTCTTGACCATGAATTTGTTGCCCACCAAATATTGTCTGAACTTGGTCAAGGCATACATGATTGCCAACATTTCCTTGTCATAAATGGAGTACAACCTCTTAGTTTGACTAAGATTCTTTCTCTCGAATACAATGGGGTGTCCTCCCTGCATCAAAACTACACCAATCCCTTCGTTGGATGCATCACACTCTAGTGAAAATGGCATGGTGAAGTATGGTAGTGCCAACACTGAACAAGTGCCCATGACTTCCTTCATGTCATCAAAGGATTCCTATGATTTCTTGGTCCATATGAAGGTCCCATGCTTGTTAATATCTGTCAATGGTGCTCCAAGATGAGAAAAACCCTGGACGAACCGCCTGTAATAGCTGCATAACCTGAAGAAGCTCCTCAATTATGTCACATTCTTGGGCATCAGCCAATCCAGAATGGCCCTGATCTTCTCTTGGTGCACCTATACCCCCTTTCCACTGACGATGTGGCCTAAGTAAAGAAGCTTTTTCATACCAAACTTGCACTTGGACTCTTTGGCATATAATTACTGTGCCTCCATGATGCTTAATACCTCATCTAGGTGCCTCATATGCTCTTTCCATGACTGGCTATAGATCAAGATGTTGTCGAAGAAAACCAAGACTGATTTCCTTAACTGATCCTTGAATATATGGTTCATGCAAGACTGGAATGTAGAGGGTGCATTGGTTAGCACAAATGGCATAACCAGGAACTCGAAGTGTCCAAAATGACATCGAAATGTTGTCTTCTCTATGTCCTTCTCTCGGATGTTGATCTGATGATATCCAGAGTGTAGATCAATTTTTGAGAAGAAAACTGCCCCATGCAGTTCATCCATCAACTCATCAATGCATGGGATAGGGTATCAGTTCCTTATGATTTTCTTGTTCAAGTCTCGATAATCAATGCACATCCTCATGGTGCCATCCTTCTTTAGAACTAAGACAACTGAAGAATCAAATGGGTTGCTTCTCTCTCTGATGTGCCCCATCGCTAGCAATTCCTTGATTGCCTTCTCTATTTCATACTTAAACCTCCTAGGATGATGATAAGGGGGGGGTGATCATAGGTTTGTCCCCTTCCTCAAACTCAATGGTGTTCTCAAACCCCCTGTCAGGTGGTCTCCCTGGTGGAATTGCCTCAAAGACCTGTTGATGTCGTCCCAATAAATTCTTGATCTCTGTATGGTATTGTTGTCAACCTTCTTAATCCTTTTGAGTAGTGATCAAGCATTCTGCATCATATGCTACCTCCCCATGTCTACATATCCTCTCCATCCTCTTGGTTGAAACTATCCTGGGTTCTCCTGTCGACATACCTCTTAGAACAACCTTCTTCCCATCTTGATCTTTGAATCCCATTTCCAATGTTTGGTAGTTGGTAGTGATTTTTCCCAAGGTAATCATCCACTGAACTCCTAACACCACATCTGTGTCCGATAGGTCAACCAAATAAAATGTGTCTCTCACTGTGTAGTTTCCTAACTTCATCTCTAAGTTTGGAACTCTGTCTAGACAATCCACTGTGTGGCCATCTGCTACCGCAACATCAAACCCCTCAAACTCCTCTGTCTGAAGTTCCTATCTCGATACTAGTGAAGCGTCGATGAAGTTGAGGGTGGCCCCACCATATATCAAGGATATTTCCCATTTCCCCTGGATAATCCCTCTGATACGGAGGGTATCATACCTAGGAACAACAGAAAGGGTCGCTATGACACCTCCCTTTGCTGGTTTCCTCTTGTTAGCATGTAATGGCAGTTGTGGGACTACTGGAGGATGGTCTCCTGCCGGTGTCGGTGGTCTACGGGGAGGCTAATCCTCTGCTGGTGCTAAATCCTCCTCTGAACTAGTGGATCCACTGTCCTTCTACTCCTCCTCACTGTCCACACTGTCTGCTGCTACCTCAATATAATGAATCTCTCCCTTGCCCATGCACCTGTGGCTTGGGACCCAAGGATCTCTGCAGTTGAAGCAAATCTTTTTCCTCATAAGCTCTCGCCTAGTCTCATCATCCATCTTCTCGTTTCCCTTCCATTATTTCTGGAATGGCTTCCTGTCTCGATCCCTCTGGGGCATAAATGGTTTGGAGAAAGTTTTGGTATTTGGCACTGAGTCTACCAGATCTCGAGTGAGAAGGATAACATCCTACAAAGTGGGAGGCCTGTATGCCTTCACCCATCCTTTCAAAGGCTCTGTGAGTCCTTTTGTGAATAACATGATCAACCTAGGCTTTGATATATCTATCACTGCCATGGCTACCCACTAAAACTTTGTGATGAACGCCTCTACTATGCCAGTTTGTCTAAACTGGGATAGATTCCTGAAGTGTATCTTGGGATCCTTCTTGTCAAACCTGTCCATGAGCCTATCTGCAAACTCCCTATAGGAGATGATACAACTGTGACCCAATGTCACTAGTCCATGGTACCACCCCTCATGTGCCTCACCCTCCAAGTGTAAGGTCGCAAAACGGATGGCCTCTGTCTCAGTCATCTGGTTGATCTTGTAATACATGTCTAGCATTTGTACCCAAGCTCTGGTAGTGTATTTGGATGATCTGTCAAAAGAAGGGATGGTGAGTTTCCCAACTTTTCATATGAAATAGAGGTTATGCCCCTGATGTTGTTATGGTCATCCCCTCTGCGTCTCTCTAGGGCAATTCCTGAGTCTAAGTCGATAGTACTCGACTAAGGTCATGTCCTGATGGAAGTCACGACCCAATACTGTGTACTCCCTCCTATACTATGGAATGTTGTCAACATGAGTGGGTGGCCTCTGTGGTATCGGTGACGGTGCTGCTATTGGGGGTGCCCTCTGGAAACTGGGAAACAAGGGTCTGGGAATCCTACTCGCAGAGGTGTATGTGCGAGAGGGTGACTGGGGTCTACTGCCTACTCCCGAGTTCCCCTATGCTACATGTGGGACTTCTTTATCTGGGGTACCCACTCTAGCCAATCTATCAACCACCTATTTCAAGTACTAAGACATGGTCCGTTGATTAGCTAACATATCATTGATAACCTGCATGAAATTTGCCTCTGGATCTACGGGGGCCTTTCCACTTCCCTCTGGTCGCTCATATCTATCTCGTAGAATCCTCTCTGTCTCGCGCTCAACCTCATGATCTGCCTTTCTCTCTGATTCCCTATGTGTCTCTTCCTCTTCCTCTGAGCTAGGGGAAAAGGGGGAAAATCAGGCCTATGCCTTCTTTCCTGATGCCTATTGTAAGTGACATATTTGTCACCTACTTGTTCATGGCCCTCTGGGTCTTCCATTGCACTCATTGTCTTTAGTCACAGGCTGGCAGGACTAAAGCTTTGATACCACTGTAATGTTCCTGACTTGGCTAGTCTAGGAAACACTGCTAATGTGTGTGTAGGATCAAAGGTTTACAACATATAAATGATCATACAAATAATAAATGTGACAAAGGACTACAAAGTTTGTATTATGATATCCCTATGGATTACAAAATGGCCGAATGCAGTTGAATAACTGACAATACTTGACTAGATCAACATACAAAGGATCTTAACTAGAATATAAATAAGCAACTAGGGATGAATAAAATAACAACACTCGACTACATCAATATACAAAAGGGATCTTAGCCAGAATACAAATAAGCAACTAAAAGATAATACCCAGAATATGGGAGCACTGCGGAATCAATGAAGAATGATGGAAGACCTGGATGATCTTCTCGGTGACTAGGGT
>JZKD02S0267078.1:686064-712133 GCA_000966675.3 Picea glauca | reverse complement strand
CTGAATCTACTACCCAAGACTCAGAAATATTATCTATAGAAAGAATCAAAGCATCTTGTAACACATCACCTGTTACATTTTCTTCCTGATTTCTCTCCTGCTATCCATCTCTTTGCTTCTTTGGAGCTCTGCAGTCTTTGTTTAGATGTCCTTTCTTCCCACAATTCCATCACTCTGTCTTTCCAAGTCTGGATTTGGATCTACCCTTCCTAAAATTCCCACAGTTCTCGAAACCCTTTCCTCTATCCTTTTGTCTTCCCCTGTTCTTCATGTTCAATGAATTTCCTGATGTCTCACCCGTGCTTTTCCGCCACATTTCCTCACTAAGGATAACACCAACAACATCATCAAATTTTAAAGTATTTGAACTAGAGATAGAGTTACTTACAGCCATGACCAAGCCGTTCCATCTTTCTGGCAATGAGCACAAGATTATAAGAGTCATGAACTCATCATCAAAGTCCACTTTTACAAAACTTAGTTGATTAGTAACCGTATTAAAATCATTTAAATGATCTGCAACAAACCCACCTTCCGACATCTTCATATTAAATAATCTATTCATTAGAAATACCTTATTGGATGCCTAGGGTTTTTCATACAATTTGGCCAATGCATCCATCAAACCCTTCTTTGTCTTTTCTTTGGAAATATTGAAAGCCACAAACGCTGCCAGGCTCAGTCGTATCGTTCCTAGAGCCTTTCTGTCAAGAATCTCCCATTCTTCGTCCTTCGTAGCCGTCGGCTTCTTTTCTATTCTGCCCAATGGTAGGAATAGATCCTTTTGATATAAATGGTCTTCCATCTGCATCTTCCATAATTGGTAGTTTTGGCCGTTAAATTTCTCGACCCTAAACTTTCCATCTTCCGACATTGCTCCCACTTGAACCAGGAACCCTCTTTTCCTGCGAGTTACCTTTCGCTCTGGTACTAGTTGTTAGAAAAATAGGACCGTCAAGCAATAAAATAAAACAAATGCGGAAACAAAACACATAAGATACACAATACAATAGAGACATAGATTTACATGGTTCATCCAGTGTGGGCTATGTCCACCAGAGAAATTGCCAGGTCCTTCCTTTATTATTATCCAGCATATGAAGGGATACAACCTACAACAAACCTATTGTAACTTCCTCTTCTTTCTCTCACAGTCTCCTATCTTAGAATACAATATTCTCCATCAACCATAGCCGCAATACATTTCCCTCATAAAAGAGGGTTGCCTTCTAGGGCAAAAAACCCTAACATAATATCTATCATTAGATCTATGACCTTATAATGAACAGTCTAGATTTACAATGAAATTACAATATACATTTACAAGGCAATTTTTCCTTTAGGGGCTTCGCCCCCGAACCCCCACTGGGGGCCTACTTGCCCCCAGACCCCTCGGACCCCGCAGAGGGGGTACCCCCCCTTTTCACTCCCCTGCATGGAAGAGTGTACATAATTTTAGGGTGTAAATACTTCATGGGGTATAAACATGGCTGAAATTAAAAGACCTCTAAATCAGGATCCACAACCAACAGAATGGCTCTTGCAACTGCATTAAATTCAACATGTACGACCATCCTATTATAAACGTGGTTCTTAACCACATCACACATCGAGGGTAGCATCCACAGATAATGTAAATATGATGTTCTAAACAAAGTGACTCTCAAAGAGAAAGCTGACCAAGGTAGATCGAAGGTACGAAATCAGTGCAGAAAAATCAAAATATCCCATGAGAGAAGGATACATCCCACAACTGATACTCTCATTTGTCGACTAAGAGTTTTCAATCCACATAACTATGGATCATGGGTTAACCGTGGCCTCAGAAAGGTTGGAATACATCGTGTCGATGGTTACTATTCTTCCCTCACGGGGAAATCATATAATGCAAAACAATGACAAGACGAAAACTATCATGATATAAGATCAACTCCTCCCAAGTAACAAATTATAGTTGAGAGGTGCATAGACTACTTCAACCTCTACACAAACACTTTTTACTCCTAACTTGACTGGACAAGAAGAAATAAACAATGGGGTCGGAATGATCGTCCATCAAAATCTATCAAGATAGTCCAGGAATAGGTAAGCTCTGGAGAACTAATATCTTTCCAACAAGACAAAGACATTATGCACGTCGAATCCCCTTCCTCAATGATGGTCCTATTGATCAGAATAGTATTAGAAACAATGTTGATCTGGAAGGTCACATGATAGGGAAGATGAATCTTGACATCAGTGTCATTGAACTTCATCACGAGCTGACTAGCAGAGTCAGTAGCTCCTATGGTAGAAAACAATGCGGTGTGTTATGCAGGGAAATTTCAGAGTACTTCCTAAGAATATATTGTACACGGGGTTTGAGCCAAGTCTTTGATGATAGAATAGTTGGGGGTGGCTCTTTCATTAGGGTTTTGTGTTGTCCATTTGTATACACCCTTAGGTATGGGTGATGTTATCTCTTTATTAAGTTTTTCTATATGTAGATGTGCATGGTCCTCTTAAGCCTTTTTTCCTTTATCTATCGACTTTGGATTACTATAATCATGATTTGGAGTTTTCAAGTTGATGGTTGTATCTTCTTATGACTCTATCGTATATGTCCATCTGGGGTGCATTTAACATGCCCCCTTCCTGGCTGAGGTTGGAAGAACCACCCTACAAATTCTTCCCTTGTGGGGAATGGTTGTTCAACACAACAGGTTTTTGTTGTTGTTGTTTCAACTTCATAAGGCATTGAGATTCTTCAATTTGTGGGAATTGATGTATAATATGATCATCCCAACAAATCTTGCAAGGGAACATCACCTTCCTTTTTTCATGTTTTTCCCTCTCGGAATTCTTATCATATTTTTTGGTATTTCCTCCACCACCTTTGTTACCCTTTCCTTTATTATAGCCAGGATGATGAGGGCTCTTTTGAGTCTTTGAGTGCACAAAATGTACATTTGACGGATGGGTGGCGAGGGTGGTCAAGCCAGGGGCCATACCAACCGCAAGTTGTTGGATAGCCAAGTTCTGCATCTGGTTTGTTATCAGATCTGTAGATTTACTTTGTGTGGAACCCACAATTCCATTGGCATGTGGAGATGACTTTGTATTTTCCAATTCGAGAGTAGACCTTGACACGTTTGGCATAATTTCATAGAGAATTTCATATTGAGAGTAAATAAGCTCTAGTTGTTGCACCCTAAAAATCGCTTTCTCTTCCAAAAATACTCTTGAAGTCACAATGTCCATTTAAATATACAAGATTAAGAATTTCAGCAACCACTCAAGGAGAAAATCTGGTGGAACCATTATTTTAATTAGGATCTTGTGTCTCCTCCATTCTTGAATGTGATCAGAAATGTGCATATCCTTATCTTGTTCAAAGTTTTCTAGCAGTTCTATACTAACATCATATTGAACAAGGAGTTGGAAGTGTTTAAGTAACACCATGGATAGGTCAACAAATGTGGTGTATTTTTCCCTTTCTAGTTCTATGTACCACTTGGTGGTGCCTCCAGTGATAGTGCACTAGAAAAGAAGCAAGTGAATCAAGTCGTCAATCAACGAATTAGTCAAACACCACAAATGGAATGGCGCCACATGGTCATGTGGATCTTCACCACTTTTTCCTTTTAATTTGGGTATATTTGAAGGTAACTTGGTTGGGACCATAGGTCATCTAGGATCATAATGAATAAGTTCATTCATCAACTTGGATAGGTATGGAAAATTCATCGTTTCTAGAAATGGTATCCTAGGCTACGAGATTGACTGATTATCAACCTAAAAAGAGGACCCTGGATTGTAACTGTCACTAGGTTTCAATAAAGAGTTTTTGGAAGGACCGGGGCTTGGGATAAAACCTTGTTTACCCTAGTTTAATGAAGGAAAATATCCACCCATCTGGTTCTCGAAAGGAACACTGAGGTTTCCCCCAACGGACCCCCCTTAGGCATGGGGTTAAACTGACCGTGAAAGGGGTTTCCCCCTTGCAACATCCCTTGTGTGGGATTCCACTAGCCTTGGATAGGGATACCCCCCAATGACATCCCTTGCAAGGATAAATGTCCTTGCATGGGAATGGATTGACCTTGGAAGGGGTTTCCCCCTGCCGAAACTATAGACGAGGTGAAAGGTTTACTATCGAACTCACCATACAATGTTAATGGGGTCGACATGGATGACATACTATCATACTGAGATACGTTATCCATAGAGGCACCCTATCCCCAAGAGGGGTTAGGGTGGGAAGATGGGAAATCCCTTCTCCTGTCAAATGGGGACGAGGAAGGAATATGACCTCTACCCCAAGGAAACACTTGGTAAGGAGACAAAATGATCCCTGAACCAACACTTGATGCATGAGACATCGACTAAGAAGTAGCCAACGTGTTTATCACATTCATCGATGGAATATCATAGGAGAAACATTTGTTGTTGATGGTAGATATACATCTTCACTCATATCTTGAGTGGGACCAACAATAAATCAAGGAATGTTGTTGGTCAAAGTGGTAACATTTGACTGACTGACAACATTCATTTGGCTAGACACATTGGGAGGAAAGATTCGTCCAGTGAAAATCTTCATGGTGGGATTTGTAGGGTCTCCTGATGCAGACACTAACATAGTGTCGTCCATAGTGGCCCAATGAAGAGGGATACTTTAAACAAGATCTGATCTGGTAGGTGGGACTTGTACCACAGGGAACAGATAATTCTCGGGTAACAAAGGATTGAAATGCATAGAGAATTATTCTGCTCCAAGATATTAAACTATTACATCCTCTAGTTCTGAAGAGTGAACTTTTGGAGGTTCTGAGTCTATGATCTTGGCCTGATGAGTCGACACAAAATTTTTGGACGTATCAAGTCGACACCTTAAAGGAGGCAGAGGAGAATTATTTCTAACTTCTTATTTACGAGGAAGGCCTTGAATTCTCCTCAATCTATGGGGCAGTTGGTAAACCACTTTGAGGTGTCAACCCTCTGTGGGACCACGATACATGCCAACCTAAGTAATTCTATGATCATCGAGTACACCACTGAAAAAAATCATATATGGAAACAACAGACGCAAACAAACCTCGTTAATAATCCGACTCGAGTGGATTAAGTCTCGAGACCGCAATAATCAAAAGATAGTGTAAAGGGCCTTCCAGATGGAGGAAAAGGTTGATTAAGTCCACTAATAATCCTTATCTGGTGCAAGTGCCCACGCTTCATAGGGAACCCTCCAAAAATACTCAAAATTGTGATGTGAAATCCACCCTAGGTACCACGAAAAACCCTCGTAGTTGCCTTCTCATATCTCTAGGAATAGACACTAAGGTCACCAACTCACAGTCAACGTCCAGGGGGTACAATTGACAATCGTGATCTAACAGATGGGAAGGGTAGATAAGCCTGAAGCCTTAGAATCACCGCCTCTCACAGAGATATGGGTACTAACGAAACCCCCAATACACAATCTTTCTGCTACACTCAGTTAAGCTCCGGAGGGGTCTCTCCTTGAATCTCCTTCACGTGACCTCATGTTTATCTCCTTTGTTATAGGAGGCTCCTAGATATACTTATATGATGTTTGGATTTAGACTCTTTGTAGCTCAGACTCCTATGTTTGTTTTGTGGCCTTGAAGAAATTTACTCTCCACCCTAAACCAAGGCACTAGTGTAAAATTGTTTGTGTACCCTATAAAAGTGAAGATGTCTAATAAAGTTTTAGTTATTCATTCATTTTAGGTTTTTTTTTTTTACTCAAAAAAGGCACAAATGAAACTTTAATGGTGTTTATGAAATACTCCAAAAAAAAATCACTTAAGAAAACAATGCAATATGTAGTTTCTTCAAAGGTGTGCAACAATTCTTAAAAAAAAACTCTTTTCTTTTCAGTGATGAAAACAAATTATTTTTTGGATGCAAAAATTAAAACACTTTGTAATGAAACCTAGAATAATCTTTGAAGGCAACATGAAAAACAGAAATGCAAAACTTTGCAACAAGAGTTTATTTTATTTGAGAAACAATGCCACTACCAAAGAAAACTATGATGCATAACAACTTGAATGCTAGTTAATTGAATATTTTCTTTCAATAATAAAATGGAAAGGGTTCAAGAAAAGGAGAAACTTCGAAAACAAGTATATTTTTTTTCTGTCTTTTTGGCTAAAATAAATGAAATGCAAAACAAATGCAATTTTATTTTTCTTTTGCAAACAAGGAGAAGTAGGCATAGAGAAAGAAATATATCAATCAAGAGTAAATGAAATATCAACAAGACTGGACATGCAACCCAAGAAAACAAGACCGACCAATCAATCAACCCAAAAAGCTTAAAATAAAAAATTCACTTCAACAAAAGAAAGATCTTCTTTTTTATGTGATTAACAAGTTTTTAAAAGACTTAATAAAGAACAAAGTAACAAGGAAGACACCAAGGAGGCTCAGGAAAAAGTAAAGAACCAACCAAAACTTCCAGTCTGTGAGAGATATTTTTTTTAAAACCCTCAATTTTACACAGGTTTGCGACTGTATACTAAGGCTCGTGGATATCCGCGAGTCATACACAGGAAAAGCATGGATGTCCATAGGATATAGAAGGGAAATTCACGGATTGGATAGAAATTTTTGAAAAAATTTAAAGCCAGTCCTGAAGGGGGGATTCCATAAACTTTATCGAAAGTTCCTAAGAGGCTAAAGCTTTACAAAAGAAATCTAGAAAACATAGAAAATCACAAAAAATAAAGAGAAAACCAAAAACCCTAATAAAATACCCAAACTAGGAGAGTCCCAAGTATGGTCACCAATTCTAATTAAGGGATCCCCCCATGACATTAGGTCAAGTCACAAAAAAGCAAGGCTGAATTAAGAATACTAGAATCTACCATCACAAATCAGCATGAAAACAAGAAATGACTACTTTTTACTAGGAGAGAGAAGGGAAGGAAAACATAGAAGACTTTCACCTCAAACCATTCGTTTGATGTCGATCCTACTCCTACTGCTTGAAGTGCTCTTGGTCTCTGCAGGAACCAACCTGCAATAGGAAACCAACATAGTGTTGCAGCAAGGTAGTTATAGGTTCAAGTAGCATATATTATATGTATAAATCAAAGCATCTGTGAACAATGACAACATATAACATTGAAATGAACATAAGGTATGAGGGAAAGATAATTTTTCTATTGTTAACAATATGTGAAAGTTGGTTACAATATAGTTCAACTTTCGACACTGCTTCAGAGCCAACTTCCCAGGTTCTTCAACAAGTCCTTCAAGCATCAACTCATCAGTGAGGCTCTTCCTCAGATAACCCAATAAGGATATGAATACACCTTATGGCTATATAGGATAGGAAGGAACACTGGAAAAGGAATTTCTAGGTCAGGGGATGCTACTCAGAGAATGAAGGTATTAGGGAATATTGTTAAATATCAATAGCATAACCTTTCACTGTCATACTTGTCCTCATTTTTTCCCTCAATGGTTCATTTATACCATCCTAAAGACGTTGGGGAGGATGAATTTCATTTAGTACAGTCTCACGGATGTTGGGAAATGATCCCAACCAAAAAAACTTTCCCGAAATTGTTGAAATATTTTATTTCTCATTAATTTTGAGGGAATACACGGGTTGAAATCTTGCAAGGTGCATATGTTTCTATGTTGCATAAAGGAAACCCACCAATATATGCAAAAGCTATGTTTTTTAAGTAACTTTGGTGAGGAAAGTTTGGGATTTTTCTTATCAATCTAAGAAAAAGGTCCTTCATCTCTCTTTCAAAGAAGGGTCATTTATCTTTCAATAAAGGGTCATTTCTCTTTCAATGAATATTCGTCTCTTTATCGATGATTTGTTGTCGCTCTTTCACCAAAGGTTTTCTGGTCTTTTGATGATGGTTAGTTGTTATTCTGATTTACATTTGTTGTTCTTTCGATGTCTTTTTCTCAATGATTAGAGGTGGTTTGTGTCGATTATGCGAAGATTTTTTGTCATTCTTTCAACGATATGTTTTTCAAAACTATGACGAAACTGGAGTCGTCATAGTTCCGACATTACTGAGGTGAAAAAATGGGTTCAAGTGGTCATTGAAAGAATGAAAACCTACCATTGGATGAATAATGAATAATTCTTAGGACGTTCGACCAACGTTTTCATCAGAATATCGATGAAACATTGCTCATCGATAGAGTGACATCTTCCTAATGATGAAAATGGGGTTGATGCATTCATTGGAAGCTCGACATGTTTGCCAAGAAAATTCATTGATAAAGTGTTGGAAAATTGGCCTAATGTATTAGTGACCATATTTAATAGCTTCTCCAAAATTAGCACATTAGACCAAGCTCCTCACCATACAGAATCCCAATCGTGCTGGTGCAGAAGAAAGACGGGACCTGGCGACTCTATATTGATTACAGAGCTCTAAATAAAATCACAATTAGGAACCAACATCCAATTCCCCAAATTGAAAACCTTCTCGACCAGATCAAGGGGGCCAAGTACTTTAGTAAGATTGATCTCAAGTCCAACTACCACCACGCCCCCATAGAACAAACCGATGTATGGAAGAATGCTTTCAAATCTAAAGAAGGTCTTTTCAAGTAGTTGGTCATGCACTTTGGCTTGACAAATGCCCCAAAAAATCGCATTAGGTTGATGGATGAAATACTGCATCCCTTCACCAATTCATTTGTGGTTGTGTATTTGGATGACATCCTTGTCTTCAATAAGATTTGGGAAAAACACTTACAACAAATTTATTAAGTCCTCCACACTCTATGGCAACACAAGTTATATGTTAACCTAGAGAAATGATCCTTCAGCATGAACATGGTCCAATATCTCAGATACATTGTATATGAGAATGGAGTGCATGTTGATCCAATAAATATCTAGGTCATTCGTTATTTTCCAACCCCAAAAACAATCACTAAGCTTTGGATATTTTTAGGCCTTGACAACTTCTATTGTAGATTCGTATTGGGGTTCTCCCATATCACATGGGCTCTCATCCAAGTGACCAAGGGTGGTTTCAAAGACAAATTTGTGTGGGGTAGGTAATAACATAAAACCTTTGATGATATGAAACATTTCTTATGCTCATCCCCAATGCTCACCTTACCCTATTTGCAACAACCATTTGAGATTGAGACAAATGTTTTTGATTATGTTGTTGGAGTTTTTCTCACTCAACATAGTCATCTGGTGGCCTATTGTAGTGACACACTCTCATATGGCATTCGTAAGTACCCCACTTATGACAAAGAAATGCATTCCATCATACACGCCTGTCGCCAATGGAATCATACATTCTAAGGAAGGAGACAATCATCCATATAGATCACAAGAATCTATATTTCATACAAACGTAAGGCAAGTTGTAGAATGACCATCATAAAAAATGGTCCACATACTTGCAACAGTTTCACCTCAATATTAAGTATAATAAAGGGAGGACCAATCACATTGTTGACTACATCAATTGAAATACAATTGTATTAACCACACTACTCGACTCTTGCGAGCATGAGACCTCCGGGTGGTCCCAATTCTATGAAAATGATCCTAACTTTGATATGAACTACCAGATGTTGGAAACAATCACGTTCATTTCTGACTTTCATCTTCAATATGAAATTCTATGCCATCTGGGTCATCTCTATGTTCCTTCAAGTGAGTGTGCAAAATTGATTTGGGAACCCCACAATAGTTGGGTGGCGGGACACTTTTACATGGAGAAGATAGTGGAAATACTATATAAGTATTTTTGTTGGATGAAGCTTCGACATGATTTTAGTAAGTATATTAGATCCTGCACTTCCTACTCCACTACCAAGATAGCCATTAAAAAACAAGGATTTTACACCCCCACGCCTACTCCCAATGGGCCCTGGGAATCCATCTTAATGGAATACATGTCAGGTATACCCTCAACCAAGCATGGAAATGACTATGTATTCATGGTTGTTGATCAATTCTCTAAGATGTCCATTCTGACCGCTTGCAAGAAGAGTATCACAACTAAGGTCACTGCCAAGCTCTTCTTCAAGCATGTATGGGTACACTTCAAACTACCACAGATCATCATATCATATCAGGATAGTATATTCTTCAACACATTTTAGTCGATCCTTTGGTTGTTGTTGGACACCAATATCACCAAAATATCCACTTCCTTCCACCCTCATATTGATGGACTGACAAAGGTCATTAATAGGATGATCATGCATATCTTTCACATGTAAAACTCCAAGAATCCACATATATTGGATGAGAGCATTCCTTATGCACATTGAAACTATAATAGAGCCCTTCATATCTCGAATGACCACAACCCTTTTTAGGTGGGCATGTGATTTCAACCATTGGGCCCCATTGATGTAGCACGTCCTTTGCATCCACACAAGAAAAATCTTCCCATGCTCAATATAATTTCAACAAAGGAATCAAATTCATTTAACAAATTCAACACATATTCCATAAGGTCCATGATATTTTACAGAAATCCAATGCTAAGTAAAAGAAGCACCATGACCAACATCGGTTTCCCCACAAGTTTTAAGTGGGAGACAAGGTTTGGTTGCATTCGTAGAAAGAGTGCCTTACAGGAACCCATCAGAAGTTGTGTCCACTTCGCTCTGGACCTTACACCATCACCAAGGCTATGGGTGAAATTCAGATTACACAAACCTAACCACTCAAATCTCATATATTGTTGGATTTAGAGAAAAAATAGACATATAATATCATCAGAAAATATCCAAAATGTTGATCGTTTAGTCTACAAAATAAAATATTAATAAGAAAGAAATATTTGGTGTGGACCATAAGAAAACTATTTCAATGTCCACCTTAGCTAAAATAATTTTATATCAACTTTGGTATTCATCAGATAATCACTTTCTACTTCTTCTCAATATGAGGGAGATGTGTAATTCCTTCAATGCCTATATGGAGCTGACTTGATCCCTCTCAACCTATGATATATGTAAAGTAGATAAAATGGATCTACCCTAGTTCTTTATATATCTATGTGTGTGTGTGTGTGTTTGTGTGTGTGTCTGCCACATGTCAACAATATCTTGAAAATGGAAGGAATTACACATATACATCATACTAGGAAACACATCATTGAAATGTTGTCTCCACCAACATAGATCTATGGTAACTTCATCTTTTATCTTAAATCATTAGAGGAGAAAAGCTTTCCTCAAGTTTTTAAAATCTAATTAGTTTTTACCTTGAAGGACTTGATCCCTCTCCACACATGATCTTTTTTACCTTGAGGGACTTGATCATGTGAACACATGATAAATTTGGAGTTAATATGGGTTTTCTTTGATTTTACTATCATCTATATTTATTATAAGAGACCAATTAAATTAGCAAAAATAAATTTTATTTAAAATTAAATAATTAAATAAAATAAAAATGATATCTTTTTAACTAAAAACAATATATTTTTCTTTTTTTCTTAATGATGCAGGGATAAGCATAAATACGTCTAATAATAAAAGAAGGTTAACAATGAAAATGTAATGTTGCTTGAGATCTATGAAGATAACCTATGTATAAAATTTTATTGTGTTTAATCTTTGTAATTAATTTGATTTTACTTTCATTATTGTTATTGTAAATAAGTGAGGGGTGATCACTTCTACATTATTTAAAATAAAAATTGGAGTTTATTAAATTATCATTTATTTAAAAAAAAAAAAATTGGATATTATTTTAAATTACTATTCACAAAATTAATATTCTTAATAATATTAAGAAAGAAAATAATAATAATTATTAAATTATTCATAAAAATATATATACTTTATTATTTTATCATTTATCTACAACATATTATTTTCCTTTTTTTCTATAGTTTTATTTATTTTTCTTGAAAGTTATACCTTAAACACTTTTTTTCTAACATCTTATCTAGTGAGGTGTCAGTTTATACAATGGACGTTTCATAATTACTCATACAAATTATATCCAAAAATATCAATCAACAATAGTTATATTTCAAAATTACTCAAGGAATTTATATCCAAAAATATAAAGCATCAATAGTTATGTTTCAAAATTACTCATGCAGTTTATATCCAAAGATATCAAGCACCAATAATTACGTCAAAGGCATTTTTTAAGGGGAAGTTCTTCCCTTGAATTTCCTCATATGTCGAAAACCAATTGTAGAAAGTCATGTTTTTTTTTAATTTTTCATTTCAAAAAAGCTTGATCACGGTGCACTCCAATTGCGATCGACCACGTGTCTTTTCTGTTTGTCCTTCTCCATCTTCGCAGCAGAACCCATGATGTTCTCTACCTCCATTTTGAAACCCATTATCTTTGCCTCCAACTCCACCTAGAAACCCTTTACATATGCAACATGAGAAAGACCCTTTCTCCATTCTGCAATAGTGTTGCACTCATATACTAGTTTTTCTAAATCAAATGTTTTCTTCCATTCAAGAATTTGCGCTCATACACTGGTTTCTCTCAATCAAATGTTTTATGACATTCAAGAATTCGCAGGGCTCGAACATACACTCCATTTGTAAATTGAAATCATATTTGTGTTATATTCTTTCTATGAATCCCACTTTTGATTATGAGAGACTAATTTTATTTCTAGCAGTGAGTAACCAAACAAAATTTAAACAACCGTATACATAGAAATTATAATGGTTCACTAAAATTTTGGAAGTTTTTCTATCTTTAATATCCTAATTTTTTCCATCTTCCCAACCATAAGTTGAAAGGTAATGTTCAACAAGTGTTGCATTGAAGCGTAGTCCCTGTCGGGTTGGAATGGGAATAAATGCACAGGTATGGAGGGATCGTGGGAGAATGAGAAGCTTGAAGTACCAGAGACACATGGAAATTGTGGCAGACACATGGCAAGCAACAAGAAGGAAAGATGGTATCCATGTAGAAAAGGACACGTGTCACTCCACCACACGTCAACCATAAGACGTCAGGGTTCTACATGACTCCAGGATAATGTCACTCTGAGATTTTTCCTTCCAGAACAAACACATTTCCCCCGAAGCCTAGAGCCCCGAAGAATCGGAGTCCCGAATTCTTGAATTAGTTAATGATAATATTATATTAATATCGGGTAACCAAGTAATTAGCGAGAAAGTCACTTTGTGAGAAATTTGTTCCATCGCTATATGGTGAGGAGAGTTCTAAAATTGGAGGTTTGGTAAAACTTTAGTAGGGGCGCTAAAGTGCCAGGGTCACCCAAATCACACATTGGAAACTAATCGATGACTCACATTCATTTCAGAAAGAGAAGGCGCCCGAGCGTTAATCTCCTAGAGAAATTATGACATTGAAACCATTTAGTTTTTGAAAGTACTCTCATTCTATTATACTTTGTTTTGCATAATCCATCTTGATTTTATTTTCTTAATAAGATTCTATAATTTTTCATATTACCGGTAGTGCAGAAGATAGCTACTAAAAAGCACAGATATCGCCATCACTTGTAACTTGATATATTGTTGGAGTTTGACTTTCCATCTTGGAAATTTCCATTCCTACATTGTATGCTTTATCTCTTTAATGTATTTATGAAATTCATTTATAATGATCTTTGTATACTTACAACTGACTTTCATCCCAATATTTAGAGTTAACTTCAATTTCCATAGTCAATTCTTTAATTTTTCCCATGGATAAAGTAAGCAACATCCATTTCATTATATTAAATAGATCTTTTGGCTTGCCTGTCTCTATATGTTCTAGGATAAATAAATTTATATTTGGTGGCAAAAAAACCCATATAATTGTTTTTGAAAATGTGTTCAATGTCGAAGATTCTTTGATATTCTTGTGTGACCTCTGTGTTTGCAAGTTTTTTCTATATATTAACACGCACCTAATATGATTGTTTATTTTCATGAGTTTTCAAATCCTTGAAGTTAATTTAAACTTTGTAAAAATAATGTTTCGAGACAAAGGAAGATGCTCTTTTCCTGAAAATTTTGTCCGTGAGCAGCAAACCCACTTTGTAGAGGTTGATCTGCAATTTCTCTCCAGGAAGAGGGCATATTTGTAACATGCCTATCCAACTGAAATATTTGTAAGAACTAAAATATTTGTAATATGCCTATGATAGTTCAGTATAGTACCAACTGATATATTTGTAACATGTCTATCCAATTGATTTTTTTTTGGCAATGATAAAAAAAATTGAAGGTTTTTATTTCTACAGATATTCTTCCAGATGTATTTACAAGTCTTTTCACCCTTGAATCTGTTAGGACTGAAATGGAAACCTAACGAGGATTTCAATCCCACTACGTTTTTATATATGTGGTACTCCTCTTTAAGTTTTTCTTGGGGCATGTATAGGTCAAATGTGGGACTTAGAGAAAGTTCGTCGTAATGACTTAAAGCAATACAAAACGATAGAAAATGTTTTTTCTGTTTTTTGAAATAAAGGTTTCTGGAAAATAGGACCAAGAATCATACACATCAAACATTCAAATTAAATAAAAACAATTTCCTGACATCCCACATAGTTCAAGATAAATATTTCTAAGCACATAAAAATAAAAGAAGATGACAAAAATGCATAAAGAGAACTAACTTTGCATTCTGAAAACAGGGTTATAAGGCATCGTCGAGATTGTTCCTGAAATAGTTTTCTTTGAAATTTCTCAAAAAATAATAATGTCTGTTACATATTACTCGAAATTTAAATGAATTTTTCATATAGACTGGGATTGGGGTTCGCACAGACCATAAAAAAAATAAGTACAAGAAATAGGACTGTAGAAAGAAGAAGTGGGTGATGGTAGACAACAAAACTTGAAAAGAAGAAATTAGAAGTTATTAGTCTTTGGTTAGACATTTCTATTTGAAGAAGTGGAATAAATGGATTAAAACATAAAGCAGGATGTGATCAGTATAGACTTACTATGATAGTATCTCTCTCACTCTTTTATATTTTCTTGCTTATGCCTTTTTATTGCTCTTGTCGATGGTTACTGAAATCGTGCCAACCGCTTGTTTCCCTTCATCGGTGAGCTTGTTGATTTCCCTTTGGAGCCATTCTTCAATAAAGCTTCTCATGGGGGCCACGTTGATCTCATGCCGGATTTTTATGTTGAAAAGATCGCTTTCTAATTCCCTTAGATCAATTGAAATATTACGCAGATCCTGTTCAATTTCTTGATCTTTTTACTGAATATTCCACTAGCCAGTTGTCCACGTCATCCTCATCATATTCAAGGATGCCATAAAAATTTTCTAAAGACAACCCATTAAAAATATCAACTTTTTCATCGAAGGATTTCTTGGTTAAGAACAAGGAGTTGAGGATTAATTTTGGGTCTTGGACCTTGTTGGTACTTCCGACTAAGTCTATTTCGGTCAACTTTCTGAATAATTCGTCTTTCTTTGATACGACTTTTTCACATGTTAGGACGATGAGATGTAGTTTCTTAACTTTCTCTTTCCAGCATGAATTTAATTGTTTGATACGTTTTGGGGAGGAGATATCTTCTTCTCTTCTTCTCATTTTTGTCATGTTGGTGACATTGATGCCAAAAGGGATGACTGTGTCTAGATAGAGACCTTCTTCATTTTTTAAATCTACCTGCAAATATTCCTGGAAGGCATGTGCCCTCGTTCCAAAAGAAATTATACTTTTTGATGTTTCCTAGGATTCAGTAATTAGCTCCATTATTTTCTTCATATTCTTATCCACATAGCTTCTACACGATGTAAGGAGGATGGATGGTCCTATTAACTTAGCTACAGGGGTGGCAGGCAAGATTATTGATAAAGGACTAGTATGCAATGGGATTGGAATCAAAGCTTCCTCCAATTCCTTGATTCGTTCCTTCAATTTGGAATTCTTCGCCTCAAGCCCTCCAATGTAATCATCAAGAGCATCTCTAGTTTCTCGGTGAATTCGGGATATTTTGGATGACTACATGTTCCTAAGGTTAATCTTTGAACGAGATTTCAATTTCTTATTTCTTACATCTCTCTTTTCAATAATTAATTTTTTAGATTCGCTGTAAAAAACAACGCTCTAGAATACGAAGGATTCATCTTTCTAAAAAATCTCAGTCTCAACTATCTCCATTAGGGGATTATGGTGGATCACGTCCCTGGGATGATCAACATTGGGGAATACGTTTTCAATATCAGTCTCAAGTTCCATGTCTTCACTTTCAGTTTCGGGCTCTTCCTCTTCTTGCACAACGTTTTTTCTCTTCTTTCTCATGAGAAGCTTGTGAGAACTATCAATTTTACTTGCAGGAGGGTTCTTATCTCCTCCTCCATTTGAAGAATTATGGGTTTCTTTCTTACTGGGGTGGGATGTTGGAGCGATGCTCTGGGATGTCATGCTCTTGTGAGTAGCAGTTGGGGATTGGAAACTCTTCTCACCGGGGCTTTTTCCATGTTGTTTGTAGAATTCATTGGTGCTTTGCAATATCTCTAGGTCACCAACATCAGGAGCAAGAGTGTTCTCGTTATTATCTTTGTCTTCGTTCATGAGTGTATGGACAAAATAATTGTTGAATCCAACTACTAGTAAATGCTAAAAAAAAATCCCATTAGGGTCGAACCCTCTTATATTTTCATCATATCTTAGGTTCAAGTTGTTGAAATGGCCTATGAATTCGTCAATCTTATTAACATTCCTGAACACAAAGTCCCTAAATTTCCAAGGAAGAGGAGTGAACTGTTTTTTTCTCTTCTCATGGAAAAAATGCAACCAGTAGTTGTATTTCCTTGCTATTTATGTAACAAACATTTTGTCTGTAATGTGACATGGAAGGAAAGAAGGATTTTCCTTGGATCCAAATATCATTATTAAACTGTAATTCTCCATTTGTTGAAGTGTCTCGTTCTTGTCCAAAAACTTGGTTGCCTGGTCAGACATGCAGGGAGAATCCTTTCCTAACAACAAATATTTGAAAACTGAGACAAAGTCATCAAAAACCTCATAAAAACAATGGGAGGCCTTTTTCCTCCATAAGGCCTGGTACCAGAAGGTTACTGGGTTGAATTCACAGTTTACCTTCTTGGACATAGACAGTTTTGGAAATGGATAACAATGCGCTATTGCGAAAACCAAGTAGGATGAGATATAAATTTCTTCTCATGTTTGAATCATGACAATTGGGAACATATTTCAATGGAAATCATCTTCCCCCAATAAAAAATGGATTGTTCCTTGACCGTGAAATACAAAATATAAATAATCATGTGGGGAATACTTGCTATGTATTCTTGTCTCGTTATCCTCGTAAACAACCAGGCAATTTCTCGGAATGGATTTCTAAATGAACTAACTTGCAACCTTGTGATATCTTCAGGAACTGTCGTTGGGTCTTCCAGGAACTCGGGTAAGAGGTCCAACCAATTATCATTTTTTTTTTAGGAAATCCTTGCATTATTCTCCTCTAAAGGTCAATGTTGGCTCCGACAATCTCAACATATTGTGGAAGAACTGAGGTGAAAAAGAAACATGAGAGTGGTGCCAAAATGGAATAATTATTTGGATTGAAATATATCTCTCAACACACCAAGAGACCACCTCCTTATATTCAAATACTTCAGCGACACAACCTGCATGAGAAATTCCATAGGTCCAAATTACATCATTCTCGAAGGAAGGGGATGAGTAGTAAGAATATTCCCTGGACCACTGGAAGTTCTAGTCCTCACACCCACAGATGTTCATTGTATCTCCACAGAACTGTTGTCAACCTGCTGCCATAAGTTGACGAGAACAACTATTTTCTCTAGACGATGTTTGAAATGAACACTCAGAAGGGATAATATAACCCTCCACAAATCTTGGTCTAATGCGTGTGAATGGGACAAATCCTCGATCCTTTTGCTAATTAATGACAATCTCTACGGTTCTTGCATGATGATATGTTAGCATTAAATATTACTAATTACATACTTAGAAAGAAGTGCGAAGGTGGTAGGGACGATGAAGAGAAATTAAGGATTGGATATTCGTGAACCTACCAACCCGATGACCTACGAAAGTCATTCCATGATGTTTGAAATGAACACTCGGAAGGGATAATATATCCCTCCGCAAATCTTGGTTTAATGTGTATTAATGGGAGATATCCTCAAGCATTTTTATAATAATGACAATCTTTATGGTTCATGCATGATGAGTTGTTATCATTAAAGCTTACTAATTGCATATTTAGAAAGAAGTGTGAAGGTGGCAGGCATAGGGAAGAGAGATTAAGGAATGGATAAGTATGGAAAGCGGTCGGTCAGGTTTCAAAATAGGGTCACAAGGGATACTTAGGAGAGGTGAGATTCCGAAGGTCAAATTGTGTGTCTCAGAAATTTTGAGTGAAAAATGTGTAACATGGAAGAGGGAACGATGGGGTTGTCCAGTGGTCAATTTTTATATCATGGAACTCTGGGTGTAGTTTGTAGGTCGCAGAACAATGGAAGAAAAATCTTGAGCTCGCCTGTCCAAGAACCCGCAATCAAGAAAGTGGCTAAGTATGGAATGGGGAAGTGGTCGGTCAGACTCATTTTCGGTAATATATTGAAATTTGTAATGGATATCCCATTACCTGGAAAGATATTTTATGCATGTTTTTGGACAATTTGTATAGGGATAGTCAGTGTGACTATCTCCTTGATCTGTTCGCTCATTAATGACAATATTTATGGTTTCTTCATGATGAGTTGTTAGCATTAAAGCTTACTAATTGCATACTTGGAAAGAAGTGCGAAGATGGAGGGCATGGGGAACAACAATTAAGAATTGGAGATTTTGTGAACTCGCAAACCAGATGATCTGTGAAAGAGATTCCAAGAAATGGCCAAGTATGGAAAGAGGTCAGTCAGGCTTCAAAATAGGGTGACAAGGGATCCTCAGGAGACGTGAGGGCTCGATGGTTAAATTGTATGTCTTGGAAATTTTGAGTGCAAAATGTGTAACACGGAAGAGGGAATGATGGGAGAGTATGTCGGTCAATTTGTATATCGTGGAACTCCATGTGCTATTTGTAGGTCACGAAACAATGGAAGTGCATTCTAGAGCCCACCTGCCTGGGAAGTCATGATTGAAAAAGTGGCTAAGTATGGAATGGGGAAGTCGTGGGTCGGAGTCATGATATACAAGCATGAGTGGAAATGTGAACCCATGAGTTCACCAACCTGTGCACTTAGACATTTTCAGAAAAATGACTAAGTAACTAGAAAGAGAAAGTAGAGGAGAAAAAGAAAGGGGAATTCGCTTAAGTATAGAAGAGGGAAAAGAAGAGGATAAAAGAGGGTGGGAATATAGAAAAGGGTAAGGAATTTTTTGGAAGAGGGAATTGGTCTCAAACAAGCCCCATTGTTTCCAAATCATCATTTTCTAGTCCAATATTTTATCCATGTACTCGTTTTGTATTGTGTTTGTATCATTAAAAAGGGTGTGAGCAAATGGAAATATAAACTATAACTTGATTTTTGCCTATAACTATGTATAGTTTATTTACAAGTGCTATTGATGTTTGGCTTTTGTAGATAACCGTGGGTTAGCATAATTTTTCATTCTTGTTGTGATAAGTCCTTAAAAGAACTAGAATAAGTAACAATTTTTTCCAATTCAATTCTCACACAATTATTTTTTTATGATCCCATAATATTCATCTTTGTTGATCTGATAATAGGGAGGTCGATTTGGTAGATTGGGATATTGGTCATTTTAGGCGACTGGGGTTCCTCAACTAACGCTTTGATGAAGATTTTTTTTATTGCAACCTGTGGGAGTAATTATGTATTTGATACATTGTTTAATGCCTTGAAATATTATTTTAAGTATTAAACTTCTTGCAGCAGATCATTCATTGAATGGTTTGTTGTTTCCCTCTGTTTTTACCTCTATTATTTCACTTGTATGTCATTACTCTACTACCAGCCAAGGAGAATCCTCATCCATATCATATTTCGAATTTGACCATGCTTTTGTCTTGGTGAAACAACCCTCTAACTCACCAACAAATTCAAAAGAACGACCACTCCAAACTTTCAGTGGTATGGGTCTTCCCTTTAGCACTCAAGTGCAGAATTTAGGAGAAACAGTAACTACGAAGTCAATTAGATAGCTCTACATTCTCTTCAATCAAACAATAGAGAAAGTGATTCATAGTTATACTTTCCAGGATGTGTTTGCGTAAGAGAAGCATCGAAAAGATATAGAGAAATAATGGAGGGTCGTTGAAATAAACTTATTGTACTGTCAACTTGACCGTAATTATAACAACGACGAACTCAAATTTTAATTTTGTGGTTGATGTCATAGCCCCATTTGACTTCAAATAGCATATATCATTTTTTTTCAAAATATTTGCGAAGAAGAATTTTGGTAATTTCATTAATAAAGTAAAAGTTCTCAAATAGAGGTCATGGGATGGAAAACCAATAATATGTTTCCTTCTCGAGTGAAGGAATCAAGGAAGTGAAAGGGAAATTAGGGATCGTTCACTCAGTAAGGTTAATATAAGAACAAAACTTCTTGGGTGGGTCCCCAACTCCCACGTCGTGAATTGGTGTTGCTATGTTCTATCTACATTATGAATGGAATTGAATGTTGGTTTGAAATTGTGTGTGAAATACATTTATGTTTCCATAGAATCCTTATGTGATCGACACAATGCATTGTCACATAATTGTTCCATGCTTAATATTTGATCAAATTACTTGAGTCAATACAATATTTAAGAATTACGAGACTGATGAACCATACAAATGAGAAGAGGTGTTAAATCCAACAAAGAAGCCCCAACCAAGATTCCAAGGCAATTTTAATAGTAAATCTATAAGAAAAATAGTGGGTAATATACATTTATCCATAGACATTGGATTGAGTTATTTTCACCGAAGCATTGAACATACTTATCATAAATAGAAGTAGAGGAGTTATAAAAAAGAAACATGCATACAATTATGTGTTTTTCATATAGTGCAACAAGATGCAAAAGGCATCGACAAGCTCTTGAACATTCATAAAATACTGATTATCATGATTTTTTAGGAACTCATTGCAGTATTCTCCTCTGAAGGTCAATATTGGCTCGGGAAATTTCAACATCTTGCAGAAGACCTGAGGTGACAAAGAAACAAGAGACTAGTCCTGCAATTGAATAATTCTTTGGCTTGAAATATATCTCTCAGCACACCAAGAGACCATCTCCTTAGAGTCAAATACTTCAGGGACACAGCTTGCACCAGGGACAAATCCAAACCCTAATAAAAAAACCAAAAAATGAAAGGAAAGGATACATATATAAGGGCCAGGATGTCCATTCGATTCGAGAGACTCAAACTCTCATGATGCAAAGAGACTATTACATTCAACGTCAGTTTCCTCTCTGAAGCCCCTTCCTTTGGTCTTCTTAGGGACAACATCACTGAGCTGGGAAGTGCTCCCCATTATGGTGGATTTCAATTTGGACGCAGGAGTAGTAAGAACATCTTCATTTCCATCATCCATCGTCGTATCATCATCCATCAGATCATCTTCTTCCGGCTCGAAATCGACCGCATCAACCTCTGTGCCGACCATTCTTGCGTGATTTTCTGCAAAATCCTTGAAATTTGGAGTGTGCGATGGATATACAAAGAGAATGCAGTATATACACATTTATAGGGTTACAAAACAAAGAAACACATAGGGGGCAGGATATACATGTTTATATGGTTATAAAACAAACAAACGCACGGGGAGTTATCTGAGTAGGAGGAGTTGCCTTGGAATTCTTTGGCTTGAAATATATCTCTCGGCACACCAAGGGACCATCTCCTTACTTCCTTCTAGGAAGAAAGGGACGAGTAGTAAGAATATTCCCTGGAACATTGGAAGTTCTGGTCATCATGCCCAAAGGTGTTTACTGTATCTCCACAGAACTATTGTCGAGCTGCTGCCATAATCTGACGAAAACGTTTGTTTTCTCCAGATAATGTTTGAAATGAACACTCGAAAGTTATAATATAACCCTTCGCAAATCTTGGTTTAATGTGTATCAATGGGAGATTTCATCGAGCCTTTCATTGATTAATGACAATTTCTATGGTTCATGCGTAATGAGTTGTTACCATTAAAACTTACTAATTGCATACTTAGAAAAAAGTGCGAAGGTGGCAGGGATGATGAAGAGTGATTAAGGATTGGAGATTTCCTGAAGCCTCCAACCCGACAACACGCGAAAGAGATTCCATGATATTTGAAATGAACACTCGGAAGAGATAATATAACCCTCCACAAATCTTAGTTTAATGCATATTAATGGGATATCTCCTTGATCCTTTCTCTCATTAATGAAAATATTTACGGTTCCTGCATGATGAGTTATTAGCATTATAGATTAATAATTGCATATTTAGAAAGAAGTGTGAAGATGGAAGGCATGGGGAACAACAATTAAGATTGGAGATTTTGTGAACCCGCCAACCCGACGACCCGCGAGAGATATTCCAAGAAATGGCCAAGTATGGAAAGCGGTCGGTCAAGCTTCAAAATAGGGTCACAAGTTATACTCAAGATACGTGAGGGCTTGATGGTAAAATTGTATGTCTTTGAACTTTTGACTGCAAAATGTGTAACAAAGAATAGGGCTTGATGGCGAAATTTGGTGGTCAATTTGTATATTGTGGAACTCTGGGTGCTTTTTGTAGGTCGTGGAACAATGGAAGCACAATGTTGAGTGCACCTTCCCAGGAACTGACGATCGAAAAAGTGGCTAAGTATGGAATGGGGAAGTGTTCGGTCATACTTGTGATATAAAATCATGAGACATATTCGTAAAAATGACTAAGTAACCAGAAAGGGAAAGTAGAGGGGAAAAATAAAGGGGAATTTGGTTGTCAATTTGTATATTGGGGAACTTCAAGTGTTGTTTGTAGGGCGCAAAACAATAGAAGCGTTATCTTGAGGCAACCTAGCCGAGAACCCGTAATCGAAAAAGTGGTTGAGTATGGAATGGGGAAACGATCGGTCAGACTCATGATATAAAAGAATCGGTGGAAATGTGAACGAGTGAATCAACAAACCCGCGCACTTAGACATTTTTCGAAAGGGAAAGTAGAGGGGAAAAAGAAAGGTGAGGGAAATTTTTGAAAGCGGGAATTGGTCTTAAAAAATCCCCATTGATGGTCTTAACAGTAACTATGAAGTTCATTAGACAGGTGAACAAGCTCTTCAATCAAGGAATAGAGAAAGTGATTCATAGTTATACTTACCAGGATGTGTTTGCATAAGAGAAGCATCAAAAAGCTACAAAAAAATCAATGGAGGGTTGTTCAAGTAAAATTATTGTACTGTCAACTTGACCATAAGTATAAAAACAAAGAATTTTAATTTTAATTTTCGGTGGTTGATATCATAGTCCCATTCGACTTCAGCTAGCAATATCCTTTTATTTCAAAATATTTATGAAGAATAATTTTGGTAATTTCATCAATCAAGTAAAAGTTCTAAAATGAACTACATATTACATTTGCTTCATAGAGCTTACATTAAAAGGCAAGGTAGGTCTTTTATATTATTTAATATCATAGAAAAACCGCTAATATCCTAAATCTATCATCCAACCATAATTCAAAAACTGGACCCATGAGAACCTTGAACTACAATACGAAAGCACATGAACAAAAGTCTGCCAAACACAAGACATGAAAAAATTAGCGGAGATTGGGCATTGTATCTCATCTATAACCATATCCCCAGATGGGCACCAGGAAATTTGTCGATTACTATATTACTATGAACCAATATCACTATGAACATTTTCTTCTAATAGTACTATGAACCGAGATCACGTTGACATGACAATGTTCTAACATTACTAGTTATGGAAAAGAGTGTCAGCATTTAACTTATTGGAGTTTGAACAATGCCAAATTTGCAATATTATTGAAAATGTCTGATGGTTCTGTTCAGAGGAGGAAGACATTTTGATGGCTCAAAGGATGGACTTGATTTATTCACTATTGGGTACTGTGTATGAGGTCTTTCCTCATGCTTCTCATTCCTGGACTAAACAATATTATGCGCTTCCAGTTCACTTTTTCATGGCATTGCAAAAATATATTCATATCTTGATTGGGTAGCATGAGCATATACAAATCAAATTGTTTCATTTCTTGTCAATGCATGATATGAATTTTTTTTTTTGGTTTAACTGATATGCAGTATGGCATTGTCCTAATTTAATGTAAATTTTCTATGGACGCAAAATTCACGTAGCATGTAGACATTGTTTTCCTTTTTCTGTAGGTATACTTCATATGGAAATTCTGCCAACTGAGGAAGCACGTATTATAATACAGGATGTCTAATTGTATAATGTACAATTGTGTTGTTGAGGGTTTAGATGGAAGTGTTGAGGAAATGTCTATATATGTAAGGGAATTTTGTACTGCATCGTAGACAATCAATTATGCCATCATTTATGAAAGCAGAGGCAAAAGAAGGATAATTTTATTTGGCACATACTGTTAGAAATTATTTTCTTCATCCCTATGATCGTTAATGATGTAAACCTATATGTTGCCTTCAGAGGGGTCAGTGGCCTGAGTTCCTGAAGAGAGAAGGGAGAAGAACTTTTCCTGAGAAAAGAAGTTGCATTTTCCTATCTAAAAACCTTATAAAAAAGGAAGTTCGCAGGTTGCTATATAGGCAGGGTGCGAGAATGACCAATTCTCGCAGGTTGCACTATAGCCAGGGTGTGAACAGTTCACAAGTTGCACTATAGCTAGGGTGCGAGAATGCCAGCACGTGGGAAAAATGAGCATTTTCTCGAATCTTCTAGAAGGAGAAGCTTCTATGGTGAGGTGGCATATGAATGGTTTGGATCTTACTCGCTTTCATGATTTAGTGTGATCATCCTAACCTCCTCACCCTATCTTCTTTAGCTTATAAAAGGAGAGGAATTCTCATGGAGAAAGTTAGCTTTTGGTTGGCTTGGAATTATTAGCTTGGTTGGAGTAGCTTTGAGATTTGCTTTGTCAAGACAGATTGTGAGTAGCTATCAGATCTATGGTTTCAGAATCCTTGGAGCAAGAAGTGTGTGGGGAATGAAGGACAGTTGGAAGGGACCTTACGACATCAAGGCTCAGGTTGTAATCTCTCTTTCACATTTAATATGATACAGTAATATCATTCTTTCCTATAAAGCTTGTTATGTTTTATTGTATGATTCCTTGATCACATACATAGGTTTATATTGAGTTTATGCTATCGTTATCACTTTGGTTGGTTTGTGTTGTTTTGATGTTGACTGCACAAGAGAACTGGAGTGAAGAGGGAGCAACAAAGACTATAGGAAGCGATCATAAGGTATGTCCATGATTCTTGCCTCTTAATTAATTCAATATTTAAAACTTAAGGAAAGCGTCCTATTCTGTCCTGTTTTGTTCTAGATCCAGGTGGATCTAGGGAGATCGGTTTGTGTCCGCACTTACGGATTAATCCTGAAACAAAATTGGCGACTCCGCTGGGGATCATATTGTTTCATAGTTAGTCTAGTTTCCCTTGCTTTGATTGCTTGATTTATGGTCTCTGAGTCTATGGGAGATCCATCAAGACTCTCTGGATCTGAGAGTTCTCTCAGAATTTTTGCCCCTTTTCAAATTTTTCTTGTTTACAGGCATTCTCGCACTGTACCCTTTAGTGGCCTGCGAGAATCACTTGGGTTCGCACCCTAGTGTTCAGTCCAGTGCGAACACCTCGCAGTCAACCCATGTCTAGCCTACGAGAATACCTAATTCTCACACTGTAATATACTGCTAGCCTGCGAATTTGTTTGTGAAAATTTTTGGATTGGGTCTTGTCATTTTTTATGCCCAGTTTTTCTTTGAATAACTGGTTTGAACTTTGGGAGCCTATATTGATTTGTTTACAGTCTTCTTGACATTCTTTGAGTTTCTTTTAGCCACTTTTTCTTTGATTGGTTTTGAAGGATAAGTCTCTTTCTTTGAGTGTCTTTCAATTACAAAGCATGTGTTTTCTTTAGAATTGTTTAGGGAAAGATCAGATTTCTTCTGAATAGTTCGCTTTAAAAGAAAACTTTTAGTTTGG
>JZKD02S0267078.1:667992-680912 GCA_000966675.3 Picea glauca | reverse complement strand
GTTCGCAGGTTGCTATATAGGCAGGGTGCGAGAATGACCAATTCTCACAGGTTGCACTATAGCCAGGGTGCGAACAGTTCGCAGGTTGCACTATAGCTAGGGTGCGAGAATGCCAGCATGTGGGAAAAACGAGTGTTTTCTCGAATCTTATAGAAGGAGAAGCTTCTATGGTGAGGTGGCATCCGAATTATTTGGATCTTACTCGCTTTCATGATTTAGTGGGATCATCCTAACCTCCTCACCCTATCTTCTTCAACTTATAAAAGGAGAGGAATTCTCATGGAGAAAGTTAGCTTTTGGTTGGCTTGGAATTATTAGCTTGGTTGGAGTAGCTTTGAGATTTGCTTTGTCAAGACAGATTGTGAGTAGCTATCAGATCTATGGTTTTAGAATCCTTGGAGCAAGAAGTGTGTGGGGAATGAAGGACAGTTGGAAGGGACCTTACGACATCAAGGCTCAGGTTGTAATCCCTCTTTCACATTTAATATGATACAGTAATATGATTATTTCCTATAAAGCTTGTTATGCTTTATTGTATGATTCCTTGATCACATACATGGGTTTATATTGAGTTTATGCTATCGTTATCACTTTGGTTGGTTTTTGTTGTTTTGATGTTGACTGCACAAGAGCACTGGAGCGAAGCGGGAGAAACAAAGACTATAGGAAGCGATCCTAAGGTATGTCCATGATTCTTGCCTCTTAATTAATTCAATATTTAAAACTTAAGGAAAGCGTCCTATTCTGTCCTATTTTGTTCTAGATCCAGGTGGATCTAGGGAGATCGATTTGTGTCCGCACTTACGGATTAATCCTAAAACACATACATGCTCGAAGGGGGTCGAGTACGCATTTTTTGCAACCAAAACAGCCTCAACCTGCGCACATGAGCATAGTAGTTAATATATTGAACAATATAATATATATGTGTACAAAAAAAAGATGCATAAAAAATTTTAAGGAAATTTTTATGTGCAAAGTGTGGATAGAATTGTAGATGTATATGTACAACAGTTGTTGAGCTAGTTAGTTTCTTGATATCCCATACTATGTTTGTTTGCAATTTTGTTACAAATGTTGATTGGGTTGTCTGAAATATCCTTTCTTTAACATATATTTTCTTTGTTTTATTTTTGAAGAGAATAAGTGGAAATTTCACTTTATGCAATTGTTGTTCCATTGAGGAAAATAATTTTGAATAGGTGTCGAACAACTGTAGCTGCAACATGAAACACTGTAATAGTTGTGTAATATAACTGAGATATATGAGCATGTAAAAGTAAAGGATAAAATTGGGTATGGAGAACGATAACATTTCCTTGTTATTGTCTGAGTATCCATATTTTATATGGAGAATGTGTTGCAAGACAATTTTTCTCGCGAGTGTGATAACTACACCAATGGTTCCAATTGGGTAAATGTTGTTGCTCTCTGCAAGTTGGCTGATTGTTGTTTCCGGTACGAACCGGTATTCTGAACAAACCGTGGGAACTTTTTCCACGATACTTGTTTCATTGAGCGATATAATCTGATCACCATCACCATGGTCATATAGTGTTTTCAGTAATATATTGAAATTTGTAATGGATATCCCATTACCTGGAAATATCTTTTTCTACATGTTTCTAGACAAGTTGTCTAGGGATAGTCAGTGTGACTATCATCATGGCTTCGTTGTCTTTCATGTCAGCATGCATAATGCATCTAGTTTTGTTTGCCTTGTCTAAGTAGGTGATATACAAGACCATTATGTCCCCGAAGAATACTTTTCCAGTTCGACGATTGTTCAAGCCTTATATTGATAGTATATTGGGTGTTATAAGTTTAGACATGGTGACATTTTTTGAACAGAAAAAGTAATGTGAATGGCAGTTTGTATAATTTTTTTTTTTTTGCATAAATGTACAAGTAGATGCACAATTTGGATGAAGTATGCAGGTCAAAGTTTTGTAACCATACCTCTTAATGTGCATATATTGCACTATGTTAGGCATTTCACTTGTGCTCATCGATACTTCTTGTGAATTGAAAAGCATGTGTTGTAGATGACATCAAGATATTTATCATGGCATAGATGAATAAATAACTCGGGATATTTTTTTTCTAAACATAGAAAGAGAATAATGTATGAATCTTTACCTTTGGCCTTGTTTTTCTATTGATGTTTGCGATGATTGACTACTCATGCCCATGTCACTCGTCCAACATTTTCTCATGAAAACATGTGTACATTGAACATGACAATGACTAAATAAGAATATGCATTGTATATTGTTCATAATTATTTTGGATGTCACACACAGGCTCTAAGGGGATAGAGTATGAAATACGGTGTCAAGGGATGCTCATGAGACGTGAGGGCCGACGGTCAAATTGTATGTCTCTGAAATTTTGAGCGCAAAATGTGTAACATGGAACAGAGCATGATGGGGGAGTTCGGCGGTCAATCTGTATATCGCTGAACTCCGGGTGTTGTTTGTAGGTCACATAACATTAGAATAGAAATATTGAGCCCTCCATCCCGAGAGTCTGACTGTCAATTTGTATATCGTGGAACTCTGGGTGTTGTTTGCAGGACACAGAACAATAGAGGCGCAATTTTGAGCCAGCCAACCCGGGAACCTGCAATTGAAAAAGTGGCTAGGTATGGAATGGGGAAGCACTCGGTCGGACTCGTGATATAGAAGAATGAGTGGAAATGTGAACCCGTGAGTCCGCCAACCCATGCACCTACATATTTTTGGAAAAATGACTAAGTAAAGTAACCAAAAAGTGAAATTAGTGGGGAAAAAGAAAGGGGAATTCAATTAAGTATAAAAAAGGGGAAAAGGGGATAAAAGAGAGTGGGAAAATAAAAAATTGGATGGAAATTTTTGGAAGCGAGAAGTCTCAAAAAATCCCCATTGTTGCCAAATCATCATTTTCTAGTCCAATATTTTATTCACATACTCGTTTTGTGTGTTTTATTTACTATCACTATTGGTATACCTTTTCGAAGATTGTACTTCAACTTCCTGTGTTGTGGCATATAAGACATCATCCTCTTGTCCAATTAATATGTTTCTTTCAATATAGAAACAAAGAAAATACAATGTACATGAAGGCAAGTTGGTATGTAGAAAGACATGTAAAAAAATAAATACAGTTCTATTTATTTCAATGTTGCAGCACATAAAATACAATTGACACGAAGATAAGTTATTATGTAGGAAGATATGTAGTATCTACATATAATAAATTAGGTGCAAAGCAGTAGAATAAATATACAGATAATAAATGAAATACAAAACAATGGAATATGAAATAAGGGTAGAAGCATGCGCCTTTGTATGTCTTTTTCTACACTTGTGGTTAAGAGTCCTTCGCCTTGTCCAGTTATTTTGTTTGTTTCAATGTGGGAATGCAAAAAATACAATGAACATGAATGTAAGTTGGTATGTAAGGGAAAACAAGTAATATGTACATACAATAAATGAGAATCATGGAATAGATTAAAATATAGAGTTAGAAGTATGCACCTTTGTTTTTCTTGATCCATGGATGTGGTTATATAGAATTTTTTCTGGCCAAAGTCTATTACAAGCCATAAAATATTAAGAAGTTGGATTATCCTAGCTGAATGATTTGGTTTTGTGCAACAAAGTATCCAGATATGCTTTGAGACATGGAAATATGATTTTGTAATATGCTTTATGTATATTTCATAATTCAAGTACAAGACAAATTGTATCATGGTCATACCAGTATGTGTCGAAGATAAAGAGGGTGTATTGTGAAATGGGCACATTTGACCATACATGGTAAGTGTGTTTTGTACATGCTTTATCTTATCCAAAAGAAAGCGGAGATTGTAATTGCACATGTGGTTTTCCAATTCTTTTGTTATGGCACTATTTTGTAGCATGTCAACATTGAAGTCTCCTAGAATGATAATGATTCCGTTCAGATGTAAATGGTGCAATGCATTTGAAACAACATTCATTATGTTGGGAAATGTTGCACACGGAGTGGCATAGAGATTCAATATTGCAATTTGCAATCCATGGAAAATTACTCTTGCTAGCACCATCTCAACATTTTTTCTTCGAAATGCATATGATCCAAAATTGTTATATGTTTTTTCACTAATATCATCACTCCATGCATAATGTAACTTGATATGCAATTGTGATTTGGAAATTGCTTGTTTTACATGCATAATGTCATGTATGTTTCTTGCAAGCACAGAATATCATATTTCATTGTGTCATAGTCATTGAGTATATCATTCATATGTGCATTTAAGTTGTGTGTGTTAAGTGAGAGAATTGATACATATGAGTTTGTTTGTATGAATTGGTAATCATATTGCAGATGCCATTTTGCACTAGTCCGAAGGTGTTGCATCTCAGTATCGACTTTATGTTTGAATTTGAAGCTATCTTTTGTAAGAGAGATTTGCAAATACAAGGACTCTATGTTTTTGACATGGAACAAAGTTGTGTATACAAGTCCATGTATTTGTATTCCAACGAGGTCGAAGGAAACACTATCAAGTGTTATCCCTTGTGATCTGTGGATTGTGCGTGGACATGCAAGTTGAATTGGAAACTATCTTTGAATCTTCAGTTGACCTGTCTTTGTCGATGTTGATATTGGTTTTGATATTCACAGTATAGGTGTTCATTCACGCAAAGTGTTTGAATTATATAGATAAACTAACTTGTTGTGTTGTCAGTGTCCAATATGCGGTTCATTGAACTTAATCTAGAGGACATCAACCTTTTCTGTTTTGGTATAAGCTTTTAGTATTCTATCTACACCATTCACCGGGACATCCTGTGAATCATAGTTTCAAGCATATATTTCAGCCGACATGTCTAATTTTAGGACAAGTTGCAAAGGGAATCTCCTGCAGTATCTCATGAAGTATACGAAAATGCATTGAATCTGAAGAGGGAATTGTTACACAATACCTGGTCGATGTTTTCATGTACAATGGAGTGTGCATTTATTTTATAGCATTCAATATCTATTTCTTGCTCCATCTTTTAAGCTGTGATTTTCAATATGTTTCTTAGTTATGTTTAGATAATATGAAAATGAAAAAAAAGATAAGTATAAGTTTGGGAGTGCATACTAACTCTACTATGTATCTTTCAACCTTTGTTTGTCTCAAATCTAATGCTTTGTGGTTTATATATCATATGAAAGAGAAACAAATCTACATTTAGTGCCCAAACATATAGAAGAGATAATACAAATAAAACAATAGTATCAATTTTCTCAGTACAAACATTGAGTATTTAGCTAGCAAATCACAAAACACTGTCCCAACAATTTTCTATGTGTAAAACCCATTTTATTAACTATATATAATAAATTTAGCTAGCAAATTGAAAAACACCGGCCTAATAATTTTCTCTGTGTCAAGCCCATTAGCCAAAAGAAATTTGATAGTTTAACAATATTTTTTTTGTCTTCTCAGCAACTATTGGAAGTCTGAACCCTTATAAGAGTTCTATTTATCATGTGGGAGGATACTCCGAAATAAACATTGATCTTTCAAGCTGGCTCATTTTTGTTTTATCTTCATCCTTTACCCAAGATTTTCATTTCAGGTCCTAAAACTTTCTCTTTATAACTTACTGAAATATGTCACCGATAAAGATGGATAATGCCTGAAAATGGTGTGCAATTTTGTTGCATCTTGGTTACCTTTGTATCATACTTATCCCTTCTACACCTACCTGTAGTTTTCTTCTACAAGAAAATTTTACAAAGGCATGTAGGTACTCATTCCTGGGCAAGGTGGGAAACTTATTGAGGGCATGGTGGGAAGGGTAAAGAATTTCCTTATTCAATTGAGGCGTTATATTTCCACTTCGTCACATAAGGAAAAGGACCAGGATTTGTAATGCTAGGAAAAATGACAGTCAGATTTGTGCAGACGACATTGGCCCACACATGGTGCAGAGTTTGGGGAAAATATTGAAGGAAAATTTAAGAGGAGGAAAAGATATGCCAACCTCTATGGAAAGTCTGCAGGATAGGAATGATGAATAAATACCTAAATATTCTTACTTGCAAACTGTAAATAGTAAACATTAAAGAACGAATACAAATGAAACTATGGTATTGAAACTTACTCATTAATGTTGAACGATAGAATCACAAGTCCAATTTCAAGTGCGGGATTTCAACCTTGCAAAGTGCAACAACAACCGGTCCTAGAATTACCCAGGATTTTCATTTAAGGTCCTCGAACTTTTTCTTTATAACCTATTGAAATATGTCACCGATAAAGATGGATAATGTTTGAAAATGGTGTGTAATTTTGTTGCAGCTTGGTTATTGTTGTATCATGCTTATCCCTTCTACACATACCTACAGTTTTCATCTACAAGAAAATTTTGCAAAGGAAACAAGCTTGACATCGTTTTTCCATGTGAAAGACACAGGTTTGATTCTCATGTGAAAGACACAGTTTTGATTCTCACAGGTTTGATTCTCATGTGAATAAATTGCATTCCAAACATAGAATAAATATGAAACATATGATGACTATGCGAGTGGCGGTGGAGAAACATATTGCCCAAATTCACTGCAAGATTGTATGAAAAAATTGGAGGAAAAATGTACTCTGACAGGCCTATTTAAGTAAACATTTAAGGTTTTTAGGATTGTTTAAGGGCCTCGCGCTATGTAAACATTTAATCTATTAGGCCTATTCAAGTACCTCAAAAAGAGTGTCAATGCTCAAAACTTCGGAGATCTAAACATTTAAAACATTGGGAATAGCGAGGCTGGAAATAAGGCTTTGAATCTGTTCTCCAATGAGATGATGACAAATAATTATTTGTTATTATATAAAAAAATAATGATTTCTATTATCTAGTTCTAACAATAGATATTGTGAAAAAATTTATAGTCAAAGGGAAAGTTAAAATGAAGTCAATGATTTATCGATCGCTATAGTCCCTCTGTGCCTTCGATGGGGACTAATAAGACTTTTTAAATTAATTAGCTATAAAATTTTAAAATTTATAAACTAAATTAATTAATTATTAAATTTTATAAAATTTTATAAATTATAGTTAATTTCAATGTCATGATTATTTTCTATTTCAATAAAATAAAAATAAAAATAAAAAATAGTTTATTGGAATTTTTTCGAGAGATACAAAGATTTTCAAAAGCAACCATTACAATCTTCATGTGATTTAAGCTATCCACATTTGGATTAACATCCAAATTTGGATAAACATATTTTCCAAAGAATTCCAACAACTATTTGCATCCTTGCTATTGTTGTTCTTGATTAATTCACAATAATATTTTGGTCATTCATGTCAACAACTTTGATGTGTATTCATGTCAACAAGTTTGATGTGGATTCATGTCACACAAGGTAGATATTCTTGCATTCACCAACCATTTTCTCTTTAGTCAAGCCTATATCTCGTTTTTTGGGAGACATCATTAGACCTAACACATCATTACCATACTTGCCTAAATTTTCTAAGACACCACTCCTTTCCCTTCAATGAACCGTGCCACACTTATTTTTATTTCTTTCTCCAACTTCCAAAGTTGCTTGTTCTTTCTTGTAAGGAGAAATATGTTGAGGAAGCCAATGCCACATAGATATTAGTGAGAAAGATTGTGTATATCTAAAATGATTATATCTAAATATATTTAACTTCAATGAGATTGAAATATCCAGCCACCATTAAAACTCAAAAATCTCACCTAAAACTTTGATCCATATTATTTTGAGAATGGCATGAAGAAAGAAATATAACCGAGATATAACAATGAAATACACAAAAATATAGAAGAGAACACAAAAATACAGTGAAACCCAACTTCTATTATTGAATAAGATAGAAAAACATTGTAGAACACAAACTAGAAGAATGGGGTAGCCTATCTCTAAAAAACTTTAGATGTTGGTTATGCTTCATTTGCAACAAGATTTACATCACACTCCTTTGCATGCTTAAAGGGCATCATTCACCTCAATTATATATGAGAGAGTGAGAGGAGAACAATTCCCATGATGCATGTGGGATAAATTGGACTAAGTTTATAAAATTCCATAGGCATGTAAAATACTAGGACTTCTTGGGCGGTCACCCATCCCAGTACTACGCTAGCCTGAGTGCGCTTAACTGCGGAGTTCTAATGGGATCCGATGCTTTAATACTATGTTGTAGGCATGTACATAAGACCATTACATGATGTCTGTAATTAACAAATGAAGATGAAATTACATTCCATTCTCCACCAAAAGGGTGAATGCCATGGTTTATCAAAACCACAGGCTAAAAATGGTGATTCAGTGGAAAAGGTGGATGGCCACCAAGATCCATCTGGATCATTCCTCCCCCCTTAGGAATAAATGGTCCCCGTTGTTTCAAGTTCCCTTGGGAGACGGGGAGACTTCTGCTAAATCCGAAGCTTGGTGTGTTGCTTGCCTTGTTGAAGAAGCTTCCATGCTTAGCTTGTTGAAAGCTGTCATGAACCTATTGCTGGAGGGGTTGAATCTACTCAACCAATCTAGATGCATGATCTACCTGAGTGTGTGAGGAATATTTCAGTGAAGATGCATCATGAAGAGTATGAAGGGTTATGTTATAACCTTACTTGATTGGGCAGTGTGGAGGCACCCCCGTAGGTGCAACAAGAATATCTTGGTACTCTTCTACAATCTTATCGATCTGCTTTTGTTGGATAGAAAAGTCTTTGGTTAATGTTGTAGTGGTTGTAGTGTTCGGTTTTTCACCTTCTAATCAGATTGTGAAGAGGTTAAAATTCATAGTATGAGAGAATAGTTTGTGGCATTGTTTTGGTGGGACAATAGTTGAAACTAGCTATGGTATCATGTATAGCTGACCTCCCAGAGTAACAATGATGCTACGGAGTCAAGACTCATAAATAACATGATGCCTCCACATATATGGTTGTCCTAATAGAACATCACAGACTTCTAGTGGGGAAACATCACATAATACCTCATCCTTGAAGGGCCTGATGCCATAGGACCGACGACATTGTTGGATGACACAAAGATCTTGACGCTGGTGAAGCCACCCAATATTGTATGGTTGCGGGTGTGGCATTGTTGGAAAATCCAACTACTTGACAATCTCTACTGAGATGATGTTATTTTGGCTTCTGCTATCAACAATAAAATGTAGTGGAGTCCCCTTCACCCACATATTTGAATAGAAGAGTCACTCCTCTTCCTCAAGATCCTCTTCTGGTTAGATTGTTGTAGTTTCCATAGTAGCAGTGGGTTATGCATCAATGATCTGTCTCCTTTTATCATTTTTTGAATCAGGGTCCAAGTCGGGGTTTGGATCTTGATCTTTTAGCTTGGCCACCAATGACTGTATTGAGCGACATTCATCAGTGTTATGCTAAGGGATATTGTGGAACTCACACCACTTTCCAGTGTCTTTCTTTGACTTCCCATTACCCTTCTTTACCTTCATCTGGAGCTAGCTCTCTTGAGTTTGTCCTTCCTTGCTATGTCCTTCATTATGTGAGTTAGATTTTCCCTTTCTATGCTTCTCCCGCTTACTCCTCTGCTTGAATTTCTGCCCAATTTTGACTGCATATCCATAATCAACTCCCAATGAGGAGATGTCTAAAAAATCCATATTTGTTTGGATGTACCTTTGTAGACCACTGTGGTACTTCAAAAATAGGTGTCTCTCGAAGTATTTGATACCCAAATTTGAGCACAAGGTATGAAAAATGTTGGTGTACTTTGGCATTGTCTGATCTCTTTTCTGACGCAGAGTTGTCCACCTCATTTATTGGTCATCATAGTGTCCAACAGGGTAGAACTCCTCATTTAGGGAATCTACAAAGGCTTCCCAAGTGGGTTATCTCCCAAATAGTGTAGATTCATCTGTGGTGTACCTCTCCCAGTAACCTTCCCACCAAGCTCTGACATGGGGAAGAGTTTTAAGGAGCGCGAAGGTGAACTTTTCATTGTCGATTTTTTTTTGGACAGATTAATAACCTTCTAGCAGATTCAACCATTTTTCTAGAGCATATGTATCTATCTGGTGTTCGAATAAGGGAATATCAAAATTGAATTGTACCTTGAAGGGTGTCACACTTGCAAAATGGCTTCTTGTCGAATATGCCTTAGACACTACCATTGATAGTCTTCGAAGGATCTGAGCGAAGTTGTGCTCCATCATCTCATTCCTCTCTCGCACGAGATATTCCTCAAGAAACATCTTGAAAGGATCTCTTGCCTTGTCATCTCTCTTTTCTTCCGCCATGGGAGGTCGCTTGGGATGGCGAGAGTATTTGTCCTCAAGTGAAACTAGCTTGAGACCCAACTCTCTATACCTTGACCTTGTTGAGGACCTAATTCTCTTAGAAATGACAAGGAGTAGCCTGCTCTAATGCCACTAGTCCAGATTATTTGAGAACGACATGAAGATAGAAATATAACCAAGATATAACAATTAAATACACAAAAATATATAAGAGAACACAAAAATACAGTGAAACCCAACTTCTATTACTGAATAAGATAGAAAAACACTGTAGAACACAAACTAGCAGAATGGGGTAGCTTATCTCTGAAAGAATAGAGATGTTGGCTATGCTTCATTCGCAACAAGATTTACATCACACTCCATTGCATGCTTAAAGGGCCTCCTTCACCTCAATTATATATGAGAGAGTGAGAGGAGAACAATTCCCATGATGCATGTGGGATAAATTGGACTAAGTTTATAAAATGTCATTGGCATGTAAAATACTAGGACTTCTCAGGCGATCACCCATCCTAGTACTACTCTAACCTGAGCATGCTTAACTTTGGAGTTCTAATGGGATCCGATGCTTTAACACTATGTTGTAGGAATGTACATAAGACCATTACATGATGTATGTAATTAACAAATGAAGATGGAATTACATTCCATTCTCCACGAAAAGGGTGAATGCCATGGTTTATCAAAACCATAGGCTAAAAATGGTTATTCAGTGGAAAAGGTGGATGGTCACCAAGATCCATTTGGATCAAAATTAGAATGTAAACGCTAGAAAGTACGTTGGTTGTAAGATCCATTTGTTGGAAGTGCATATCGACCAAGTGAATTTCCTCTTCATAATTGTTGTCAAATGTTGTGTGAGAAATAACATCTGTTGTAAGTTTGTGGAAATATTTGAGAGCATCAGCCTCATCTTCACTAGAAAACACCAATTTGTTCCACAAATGTTGGAACCATGGCTTGTTATGAGCTAATAATCTTATTAATGTTCACAATAATGCACTTTTTATAGACTATTTCATGTTATATAATTCTAAATAAATAGAATTTTCCATGCAACCAAATCTATGAATTAATAAAGACGCATGGATTGAACTCTACGTGTATTGTAATGACATAGAAAACAAGGTGTGAAACTAGCTAATGGTGAGCAATTATGTAGAGAAATTCAATGTTTTTAGGTTCAAAACATCTAGACGAAAACATGGGGGGGGGGGGGGATTCTTTTGTGATGTTCCTATTCCTCACCTTCCAAGCCTAGAAGTCCCTCTTTAACCACTTAGTTATAAAATGGATCCAAATGAGGTTATTCATAATGCCGAAGCATGTTGTACAATACCTCCATGATAAGTTCAGGGTGGGGAACAAACAACCTAGGGTGGGGACCAACCCAAGAAATAAACTCCTCACCTGTGTCATATCACAGACAAGATATCTAATTAGAGAATAAGAATCATTAGGATCGCTGATTAAAGAATTTGAGATATTATTTAATGCATTAGTTGGTGTCCTACATCCAAGGTATGTAATTACACCAACCCAATATCTATACTTAGATTTAGAAGAAGAATCTTAGTGAATGCTTTGAAATTATGCAACAACACAAGGACAAGAAAGTACCATAGATTTTAGTCCAATAATGATAATGAGGATAAACTTGAGGGAATACATCAAGTGACCATTCAAGCATGGGTGGGGATTCGAGTAGTGTTATTTGACCATTGGAATAAGTAGCATGATCAATGATCATGGTACAATTCTATGAGATGTTTTGTAATAGATTTACAAATTTTATTTTTTTTGGAATTGATTAGGAGTTCAAACTTCAAGATTCAATAATTTTTTGCTCCAAGACAATCTATAGAACATGGTGAAAAGGAGAATATCTAAGGATTGAAGCCATAAAAGTCATTACACCTAGTGTAGCTAGGTGCATCTACAATGTATGTAGACATCTCAAATATGTAAAATTAATAAATTTGGAAATGAAAAATTAAAAAGTATCCAACCATAATAATCATAAAAATCTATAACAAAGTAAACGGTCATAGACCCATATTAAGTATGGATCTTTTAAGCACCGAGAGTATCATTTCTCTATTTATTTTGATCCATTCTGGTGCTTATTAGATACGAGGTTAAGAAATGGCGTGCTACTTTTGATGTGAAATCAAGATCCTTATGTATTTCCAAACTCTCTCTATAACCTTTTTCATTTGTTCCTGATCACTTGAATAAGTCATAATAATCACATTTTATAGTTTAAAGAAGAGATTAATCCCATAGGAATGTTCAATGTTGCCTCAAACAATATTTTTAACTCCACAACAATGATGAGATTGTGCAATATGAGATTTATGTATTCTTTTTTACATCAGATGCAAATTGAGTCCAATGTTGACTTTGCTAAGAACATTTAGAAAAAACTAGAAAAAGGGATCACTAATAAAAAACATAAGAAAATTAACGTTTGCACAAAGGTCAATTACATCATAGATCAAGTAGTTTTACTCAAGGCATGGAAAAAGCAAGGTGAATTCTAAGCCCATTACAAGTGAGATGTGTAATTTCCTTGCCTCAAACGATACATGGAATAAGTCCATCCAATATAATATTAAAAAAAAAGGCTCGGTA
>JZKD02S0267078.1:653517-665775 GCA_000966675.3 Picea glauca | reverse complement strand
TATATATATATATATATATATATATATATATATATATATATATATCCTCTCACCCATTCCCCTACCCAAAAATGTACAATAAAGGGATATTATAATGATCATTGCTTGTAATTTGGACTAATCCTGTAAAACGTTTGTGATACTATCATCTAGATATTCATAAAGAGATTCAAATGAAGACATCTTAGTAGATGTGTGATAGGTAGTATTATACCACCATTCTGCTAAAGGAAGGCACTATGTCCATTGTGATTCATTGTCTGAAAATTAACAATGAAGATAAGCCTCTAATCATTTGTTAACTATTTATGTTTGACTATATGTTTGTCCATGATATGATGAAATCATAGCTAGTTTTTTTATACTTTTCTTCTATAACTCGTTCTGAAAAACTATCATGATTTTTGGCTCTCTGTCACTTACTATTAATTTAGGAAATCTATGGAGTCTATGAATTTCCCTCATGAAAAATTCCACCACTTGGCTTGTAATATATGTACTTTGAATTCCATAAAAATGTTCATATTTTGTGAGTCTATCCATGACCACAAAGATGACATCCTCACCTTTTGATTTCAGTAAACCTATAAGGTAAGGTACCATAATGAAATATGTAGAGAAGAAGAAAAATTATTACCAAAATAGTTAACATAAAGAGATGAAACAATAAGCATAATGATTACATAGATCCAAATGATGATACCTTTATTAACTTGAGATCAAAGTTCACTTGTCTCTTCAAGACGGAAACCTCCAACAATGCAGAGCTTGAGTATAAATGATTTCACAAGACAAGTTTTTCCATGCTTTCTACCCCTATATATACTATTTCTATCTTCTTGAGAACATTCTAGAGGTGGAACCTTCTAGCAGGTCTTCTTACATTCGATGTGTTTGTATTATTACATAGGCTTTATTTACTAATGACAACCTTTATTACATATTAAAAAATATTATTCTATCTACTTGATGGGTTAGGGAGGTTAGGACCATAATATGCCCCCTGCCTTAATCAACAACATTGTCCTGTAAAAACTTTGGAGAAATTTTTTTGTAGTGATCTGCTTTGAGGGAAGTTTTCTTATATTGTGGGAGATGAAGAAACAAATGATCCCCTTAAGAAAAATGGCATTCAGAATGAAACTAATGAGCTTGTTTCTTCATGAAATTCTAAGCCATGACCAAGTTCTCTTTGAGGGTGCATAGAATGTTAGATTGAATAGTAAGGTTCTTTTCCACCGCTTGAACCTTGGAGACACTATGAAAGTAAGATAATATGGAGGGTGGATTTTGAACATAGACTTCCTTAAAGGTATTCATGCAAATAATACCATAGTAAGATGTATTGTAACACCATTACGCTAGTGGCAAACACTAAACCCAATGATATTGGTCTTAAGATGTGAAGCATTGCAAATATGTGTTAGGGACCTAACCTCCCTAACTCGTCACATAGGTAGAATACTATATTTTCCATTTAATAAAGTTCAACATTAGTAAATAAGGCCTACATAATAATGTGAACAAGTCTAATGTAAGAAGATTTAATAAAAGATTCCACTTCTAGAAATATCTTCCTCTAGAATGTTCTTTAGAAGATAGAATTGGTATAAATAGGAGTATAAGGCATGAGAAAGTCTTGTCTTGAGAATTATTGAAATAGAGGGCTACTTTTCTAGAGGTTTCCCCCTCCAAGAGACAAGTGAACTTGGATTACTATCAATAAAGGTATCATTGTTGGTGTCATTGTTCTCTCTATTTTGTTGTTTCACTTGTGTTATCACAATATTTTTGTTTCTTCTTTATAAAATACATTTGGTAACTTACAAGTGCTATTAGAACACTTTCCTCTAAGAACATTGTGGGATTTTGTTTTCCATGGTATAGATGTGTATTCTCATCATCTTTAAAGAATAGAGATCTGTCATTCGGTGGGTAAAACTACAGCTAGAGAAGACTACACATAGGAAATACAAACAATTTCATGGGTTAATCGAAACAAATGTTTCACCTTGTTGGAAACATTTGTAACCCATGTTGGTACCTCTTCTAGTGGTCCCACCAGCACCCTTATTCGGGACCTATCCCATTGGATTCCCCTCTTTTCCATGAGCACCATAGTACCTATCACTTGTTTAAGCATTTTTTTCCATGGACCCACCCAACCCTCTCAACACCCTTATTTTACACATATCTCATTAAAATACTCTATTCACCCCATCTGTCATGATACCTCTCACCTGTAACCATTTTTTTTGTGTGGACTCACTTTCCCATTTTTTCCTCTTCACAAATGGTCTTGACCTACAACCAAGAAATCGATTCTTTGTTTGTTTAAAACACCCCAAACACGAAGGAAATCAAGAAAATCAATTTCAATCTTAGCTTCCTCATTTCCAATGTTGAGACCCTGAATGACCAATATATATCCCTCAAGGACCAATATTCCACCATTAATTCCACACTCAAAAAATTGTTGAGCCAAGCTATGAACCCTAAATTCTATGAACAACCTTCCTATCATGAAGACGATGAATCTTTTGATTTTCCAAACCCTCATTCCAATCACTTTTATCATGGAATGTGTCTTCCCAGAATTGAGGTGAAAAAATTTGATGGCTCAAATCCCATGGGATGAGTCATTCAAATGGAAAATTACTTCTCCTTGCATGGAATTGCAAATGAATTGGCCAAACTTCATTATGATATCCTTTATCTAGATCCTAAACGTTAGAAATGGTGGAATTATCATAAAAATTCATGCCAAGGGTATGTTTCTTGGATACAGTTTGTTACCAAGATTTATGAACACTTTGAAAACGACACCCACCATTCGGGTCATTTTACCAAGGAAAAATAGTGTGGCTCAGTGGAACACTTTATTGCTACCTTTGAGTACATGGATTTAATAACGAAGGGCATATTTGATTCTTTCTTCAAGGAATGTTTTATCATTGGCCTTATTGGGCCCTTCGTTTTGATAAATAGAAGTTGTGTAAGATATTTCGGAAATTCATTTTGATAAATAGAAGTTGCGCAAGCTATTTTGGAATCAAACAACTGACCAAAGGAAGGAACGGAAAGAAGAGAAAAGGGAATGTGCAACAAGAAACATTTAGAACTAAAAATAGTTGGAAGGACAATGCAACACCAGTTTTGGAGAAAGAGGTTGCAACTGAATCAAGAAGAAGAGAGAACTCTCGGGTTCTCAACCAACAAGATGGGATCATATTATACATATGAAATCAATATGATTGTAAAAAGGGGATGATGATGAGAGTTAGGATGATTATCACTTTCCATTTTTTTTAGCTTAACTAAGTTCTGAGATCTGGGATAGGAACCGAACTGATAATGTAATAGAGTCATGTAGTATTGTAGTGTTGGAAAGAGAAAGGGACTGAGATAACCTTGTCTCACAATAGTATAGAAGAATTTGTTGATTATATTTGGCATGACCAATTGTATCTGTAACCCAAGATGATCTTGTAATTTGAGAAGAAACCTATTATATGATAATACAGTGGGAAACCCAATTTTTCTTGAAAATATCTTGTGTACTTAGCCTTTTGATTCTAATGAATCTTATTCTATGTTATCGTTTATGTCTAATATTCTTAAATGGTTATAGCTTACATGTGAATGTCAATGCAACTATGTTTATCCATTCTTGCTCAGGAAATGTTCAGGACTGCAATAGATTTAAGATATCTTGCGAAGGAATGATATGAATCTTGATACTTTGGATATCTATCTGAGTATTCCCCTTACCCTTTCATATACTATTCATCTCAGTTGTGCTTCGAGTGAGACTTCTTTCCTCTAAGGAAGATGAAAATGTCACCACACTAGAATACATTGGTACCTTTTATTGGTAACTTGAGAAGGACCCCGGTCTAATCACTTTTGCGCCAACAAAATGGTTATGTTGTTGAGACCTATGTTTTAAAAGGGAACCTGTAAGGAGAATGCTTCTGCGGATCTATAGATTTGATCTTCAACAATGGTGAGAACAAAATTGTGATGCTTTTATATGGAAGGAAGAAGAGTTCTGAGGTAAAAACATGAATGATACAAGATATTTTGTCTTTTACTCAGAAAGATCAAATGACCAGTATGATATATTCTGGGTAAAATTCCTAGAAGAAATTTTCCATTGGGTAGATCGACTACAAGAAGCTCCAGAATTCAAAGAACGCATCAAGAAGACTTGTACGTGGGACATAGAGAAAATCGTAGCCCTTCATCGGTTGGATCACCAAATTACATGAGTAGTCAATTTTTGGGTTAACACAACTCTGGAAGGGTGTATCATTGAATTCAGAGCTAAGAATCACCAATATTTTTCACGGGCAGAAGAAATTTTCAAGAAATGTGCAGGCGGGAGACTGTTGAGGGAAATTCCCCTTTAGATCAAAGAATTCTTGATGGAGGAGGTGATGATAACTATTCCCTCGACTGATATGGAAGCCTAAACACCTACGCTTGGGGTTGGGTGATTTTGGGGTAGGATCATGACCTAATAAGGGGAAACAGTTCTTTGAAAAATGGGGGAAGATGAAGAAAAGAACGCAAGAAACGAGCGACCTTTGAGGAGAGCCACCATAGTTGAGAAGTGGTGGCATGGAAAGGTAAAGAAAGAAACAAAGGAATCTGAGGTGTTTCTTTAAGAAATCGGATCAAGAGGAACAAATGAAAGAAAGGAGGAAGAGTTGAGGAAGGTAAGAAGAAAATAAATACTGGACAGTCGAAGATTACAACAGAGAGAAGCGCAGAGTGAAAGGAGTCCCTATGTGGGTAGATGAGAAAAGGAGTGTGTAGAAGCAAGGGAAGATGAATTAGGTTTGGATATTGCAAGATACCGAGAAGATTCATCCCCGATATTAGGAAACATGGGGAATCAGGTCGAGAATGAAGATCCGGAGGAAGAAAACGAGACCCCCCAAATCAAAGAAACCTGCCCAGAAGCCAGTGGAACCAACCCCGAATCACTTATCCCCTAGGTGTCCTCTGTACCCATGGTAATCTCTATACCACATACTTATGCTAGTTCTATTCCATCACATTCAATTAGTTAGTCATAGTATGTAAGTGTAAACATTGGGAGGATATTGGGATCCCATGGCATATTGCAACCAGGGTCGTTAGGTATCATTTTAATAAGAATAGTGAGGTCCAAAAAGAATGGAAATATGGGAGGATCGATTGCCCTATACCCAAAATTCTGAGGTAAAGGGAACGAGGATGTAGAGAAACATTAGTTCTTATGTGAATCCATCTAGAGATCCAGAGGGATGCTTGATGCAAACAAGTTAGTAGAATTTCGTACTACTTTGAGAGGTTGTGCCCTCAAATGATACATGAAGGCTATTGAACCAAGGGTGAAAGGACAAGCGTTCACCCTTGCCCAATTTCATTTGAATTTCATCATCAAATTCAAACTACCTCAGTTAGATAAACAAGCTCTCTCTGAGTTGCGGGAAATTCAACAGAGGGAAGGAAAATCTACCTGGGAGTATAGTCAGAAATTTAAAGACGTTATTGGGAGGTTAGCACATCCAATTCATGAAGATCACCAGAGGGAATGTTACATCCAAGGATTACTACCTTTGAAGATAATTACTCTAAAACAAAAACACATAACCACCTTAACAAATGACTTGAAACAATTGATGAAGATCGAAACCATGGTAGGTTATCCAGGGAGTCTGAGAGTGACCAGACCTCCAGTGGATGCAAATTTGTGACAAATACATGGACAAATATCAATGCTAATGGATAAGATTCAAGAATTAACTATACCAAGACCAGTACGACCTCACGTTTGGTGCACAAGATGCTACACATAGGGGCATCTGGAAGATGAATGTCTGCGCATGAGGGGAATGGGACTTCCGCACTATGCGATGGGATCATCTCCAAGACCAACATGAGGAGTTGTGAAAGTATCTGCGACTCCACCATTCCATGCACTAGGGATATACCATAACTTTCCAGGCACTCAAACATCTCAGCTAGATGAGTATTGTGAGATTTTTCAGACACATGGGCATCTGCCAAGGCAGTGTCCTATCATGCATAAGTACACGATTGTGCCCAATATAATACACTGTGAATTATGTGCATCTACAACGCATTCTAAAAATAAATGTAGAGTGCTGGACACATTGGCCGACAAACTAGATTGAACAACATTCAGAATAAACGAAACCCCCTAAGGACCTAAAAGAGGCTAGGGAGGTGGGGTTGGAGGTGGATTTAGAGGAGGAAGAAATGGAGGAAGATGACCGAGAATATGTTACAACTGCAATGAGAAAGGTCACTTTTCTAGATACTACCCTCACCCAATATGACCATGGTGCTCTCACTGTAGAACTAATGGGCATGCAACCAAAGATTTCCCAAAATTGATCATGAAATGGGAAGATTAGGTTCATCAACAACGAGATAATTTCATAGGCTCGAAACTAAAAAAGGGAATCAAGGGAAAAATACCTAAGATCAACATCATTACTCGCAAAGGAGAAAAAACTGGGATAGATGCAGACAACCTGCCCAAGATTCAGAAAGCAGCTCCCAAGGATGATAGGTGTGACCCTTTGAAATAGAAACTGTTATTCAAAGATGAAATAGAAATATTTAAGAGTATCCCTACTCCAGAAATAGTGGATAATTCCCCTAAAGTCACCTTTCAACCTAAACTTGCGCAAGCCCCTACTTCACCACCGACAACTAGAAACCTTATGATTCCAAAGAGACACCCTGAGCAGTCTCAAAATGTAATCAATCTCTGGTTTCAATTGTTGTTTGATATCCTGGGGGATGACCAACATACGAAGAAGTTGGAAATAAATTTTACCTAATACTGGGAAATGAGGGAACCGCATAAGCCATCGTAAGGACCAACCTCCCTGAGAAGAATACATAGAAAATACAAATAAGAAAGGTGTGAACATGAAAAGAATTTAGGTTGGAAGCCCAACTAAATGATTTTGAAATTAAAGATGTCATTCTAGATTTGGGATCTTATGTCAACATCATACCCAAAAAGACCTCGGAAGGTTTGGGAAAACCCTGGTTAGTGTATTCCCCCATCGAATTGAGAATGGAAAACCAGTACTGCATTTTCTTAGTAGAAAAGATGGAAAATGTAGTAACAGATGTTGCGAGAGTTTAAACCATAGGAGATTTTGAAGTAATTGAAATCATGGGAGATAAATATCCCTACCCTACCCTACTCAAAATTTATTAGGCATATGACAACTATGCTATCATTGATCTAAATAAGGACACCATGACGTTTGAAGCAGATGCGATAAAACTGGTTTATCCCTTAGATCTGTATTTAGGGCCTAGATACACCAAGTCAGTGGACAACAATATGGAATTATATTCTCTGGACCAATTATACACCATAAAAACAAGAATGAGACTAGATTACATAAATCCCACTGCAAATGGATCGGTAATTTGGAGAATCATACAGTCTTCTAAAGAGGAATTAGAATTAGCATTTGAAAGTTGGTAGAAAGGCTCATATGAACAATTCTCAAGATGATGCACAACTATCAGAGAAACAAGATGGATTGGAAGCAAGATTAGGGAACATTTAAAATATGATGGTACCTCAGAGGTACACAATTTTCTTACTAGTATGGAAGAGAAAATAGCGGTGGACCAAAAGATCTCATTTCTTGACTTAGCCTTGCAAGATACCCCCGCTAGATGGCCGGCCACTCCCAGAGCCTTGATTATATAATGGGAAGATACGAAGAAATCCATTCGATGTTGATTCCAAAGTAGGGATCATCTGAAAGAAGAGATGAATATATATTTTCAATATGTGCAGCTGTTCGATGGACGGTCTGACCCCAAAATGCATATTGAGCATTGTTTCAAACAATGGAAAGTTGCAAAAGTACCATCTCACCTATTGGTTCAGGTATTTCTCCACTTGATGGGTCCAATCCCAAAATCTTGGTACATACATGATGAGACCAGAAGACAAACAAGTTGTTGGAAGACCTTACAAGACCATTTTTGTAAGGAATTCTCCTTTACAAGTAAGTGCCATGAGCTCAACACAGTCTTTCAGAGAATCCGAGAACTAATTTTTACTGATATCTACAAACAAAGATCAGACCCAGTAGTATGTGATGACCATGTTCAATTACTTCAGTCTAGTCTGAGTCATGAATCTGATAAGACACCTATAGATTTTTGTAAAGTTGATAAACACCTGGAAAAACCCAATGACTTAGAAGAACTTAGAGATTTAACTATTAAAGAAACGGAAGGTAGTAGAGAGATTAAAAATACTATACCTAGTCACACCTATAGCTCTTATAACCATCCTCTAAAGTTGTGAAAAACTAATATAGGGAGTACAAAGAATCCTAAGATAGCTTCCATAGGAGATTATTGGGATGATAAAACTATGAATGAAGTCCACAACGTGTTGCGGGAGTATGAGGACTTGTTCTTGAAAACGTTCTCAGAACTGAAAGGTATAAAAGGAGCCATGGAAGAAATGAAAATCGAGTTAAAAAATGACTCAAAACATGTGAAGCACACTCAAAGAGAAGGGTGAAGTAATCATGTACAATAAATTACACAATCAGAGAGAAGAGTGCATGACGAAGATTGAGTCGATTATTCTAGAAACGGTCTGGACAACCTACTATGTCATTGCGATTAAGGTCATGCACTCCTAATATAATGGTGAATGCACCTTATATTCTCTTTCAGTAGCAGAATTCTTTGCAAATAGAATTGTGTTCAACTGGTGCAACTACCTACTAGAGGAACTCCTAGTTGTTTGGGAGGAAGCTCAAGAGAAAGGAGGAACTTTTACATATGGCTACATGTTAGTATCATTTGCAATGTGGAAATGGAGGCCACCCATAGGAAGACAGTTAGCACCCACGAAAAAAGGTTGCATTGCGAAAATGTTTGAATTGTGGAATGCAAGGGAGGATCATGAGAACCTAGATTTTAACAACATGACCTTGTCATAGTGGTACAATCAGCTAATTGACACAAGTCAACGATGGAACATACCAAAGGAAATGTTGAATCTCAACACCCAAAACATCACATTTGGCCTAAACCGCCATAATACCCTTGTCTGTCCAAGGAATGAGAGGCTCGAAGACTTCCACTCAAGGTTTCTACCTTTATACCTTGATGAGGAATCATTTGACAAAGAGGTAATGTCATGGAATTGAGTCAAGCGCAACCCAGACAAGTCTAGTATGCACTACCTCTTGCCACCATAGATCCTAAAGAAAAACGGGCAAGAAGATGGAGTAGGGTTGAGTAATGACCCAACATAAAATAATCAAAAGGTCCAAATGACGTCGGAATCAAAAGAGGAAGAGAATGAGGAACCCCTGGAGCGAAAGAAGAGGACATTTCTCATGTTTATGAAACTCCAAGAATCGGCCATGCTATCAAGGAAGGATTTCAATGACATTTTAGATGCTGCGTTCATAGGGGATGTCTCAATCAAGAAACTCCGAACAAGTATTTCCCCTGTAAAGGTATTGAACCCAAAACCAATATCTGCAGATGTACCTCAAACCAGAGTAGTCGCTCGAGCTTCCTAGACTATGATCAACATCATAGATGATCCTGATCTAAATGCCAACACACTCTCAACTATCATTACGAAGAAATCCCCATCGCCACCACAAGCCCCATCTCCACCACAAGATACCATTGTTCTCCCTCGACGCACATCCCCTGAGACAATGTTGATGGATATCCACAGCCCTTCCTAGAACATGGAAGAACCCATTACCTTAACTACTGAAGCCTTGATCCAGCCAGTCCCTTTGTTGATACCCATTTCAGTCACTCTGCCTTTGCCAGAAAGTCAACAACAATAAGTCCCCTCAGTCACCCCAGAATCACAAGTTCCCATTATAGCAATCAATGTTGAGATCCCCTCAATCATAAGTGAGACTCTAGAAGTTTCACTACCATTAAGGACAGGAACAAAACATGATCAATCAACAAAATCAGAACATATCACAACATCCCTGAAATAATAGCTGGAGCCAGTACTCTAGAATCCACAACAATGTGCAGAACTATTACAACTTTTCCTAGCAAAAACATAGGCTCTCCCTCTAATTCCAACAACTCTGAAGCCTAGAATTGCACATCAACTGTAAGGTCCATACCGCAGGGAAGAAGAAGTGGAGACACATTTAGAACACTTTATGGCTAGTGGATTGCCACTACAATTTTGATTACCCCTGGACACCACTACTACATCTAGCGAAATCGCTTAGTTGTCAACACCACAACTATTGGGATTAATCAGAGCCTCAACCAAGCAATTGGAGTAGAGGATCCAATAGGCAGAAAGGGAATCCAACTTCTGGAAGAAAGAAGAAATCCTGGTGTAGAAACGAAGAATGCATGAGGAATATTTAAAGATTCAGGAAGAGCAAAAAGTCGATAAGGTGAAGGAAAATTAACAAAGGCTTGGACAACGATCAGAAAGATAGTGCCTCATCTTCCAGAATCTAGTGCAAAATCCAACGCAACAAGTGAGACTGTGCAGTAGATCAAATTAATTCAGGTATCCTGGTATGAGATTGTAGAATGAGTGGAAGATCTCAAAGTACAATTGCGGGACAATGATCGAGAAGCTGAGATACAACCAAGGAAGATATAAGAGAAACTGGAAAAAGTGGTTTTGGAAGGAAACAATGCAAGAGTAACCTTGCATAAAAGGACTACAGAGTGCACAACAAATTTCAAAGAGGTTAGCTATTGGATGGGAATTATTTCGAGGAACAACCAAACATTGGAGGACCTGTGATTGAAGATTCAATCGGTAAATGAAGAAACAACCAACACCTTGGATCTGCTAGAACAATAATAAAAATTTGACAAGATCCAGTAGGTGGACAATGATCTAAATGCATTGTTTGAAGCTCAAACAGTGGCTAAGAAGGAACTAAAAGAGTTTCGACCTGTAATCTAGAAAAATTATCTACCGATGCACCAAGTGGACTCCATAGTTGACTCGGAATGGAACTCTCTAGTTGCATCCAAGACAAAAAAGTGTATTACAGATGCCACCCAAGATTTTGTTGTTGAAGCTTCACTACTTGCCAAAAAGTAGCAGGACAAAGTGGAGAACATCCAAGAAGTCAGGAAGAGAGCCCTAGAACTAGTACCTGAGTTAGGCCCTTCGTTTGAAGAGGCCAAAGAGTAAATCACTCATGCAGGAAGTGGAATAAATTTAGAGACAAAATATAAAGGTAAACAACAGGCCAACCCATAGACCATGGAAGAGATGAAGATTTGACTTGGGATGAGTCAAGGATTGTGGTCGAACCCTGTTGGGCCCTTCTTTTTTATGAACACAAGTTGCAAAAGTTGTTGAGGAGTTGGATAATGGACTAAAGGAAGAAACAAAAATGGTTGGAAGGACAACACAACATCATTTTTGAAGAAAGAATTTGCAACAAGATCAATAAGAAGAGAGAACTCTCGGGTTCTCAATCAGCAAACCTAGATCGGACTATATATATGATCGATATGATTGTAAAGGGTTGTTGGGGTTGTTATTGTTGCTAGATTCATTGTTGTTATCATTCATGTTGTTATTCTAGTTGAGTCTTGAGATCTGGGTAAGAACCAGACTGTCAATGTAATAATTTTTTTATTATTCTAGAGTTGGAAAGAGAAAGGGATTGAGATAACCTTGTCTCACACCTGTTGAGGAGTATCCACTGATTATTTGTATATGATACTCAAGATGTGAGAAGAACCTGATATGATAATACAATTAGAGACCCAATTTTTGAATATATCTTGCGTATTTAGTCTTATAATTCTCTTGAATGTTACTTTGTATTATATTTTATGTATGATATGTTTAATTGCTTCCTTGTGAATGACCACGGAACTTTGTTTTTGTATTCTCAATTAGGAAATGTTTATAACTGCTACAGGTTTAATCTATCTTGTGTAAGACTAACATCAATCTTGATACTTCATATATTTGTCTAAGTATTCTCCTTACCCTTCCATCTCTTTCTCGTCTCGGTTGCGCTTCGGGTGAGACTTCTTCCCTCCTGGGAAGATGAAAATTACAGCGCTCTAGACTACTTTGGTGCCTTTTGTTGGTAACTATAAGAGGACCCTGGTCTGATCACTTTTGCACCAACAAATCAATACAATAATATGAATAACAACATAAAATATGACATATACAATTGAGCTTCACTCTTTATA
>JZKD02S0267078.1:582219-603192 GCA_000966675.3 Picea glauca | reverse complement strand
ATATGTTGCTTGAAGTTCTTGCAGTTGTTGCAATCAATTTTCAGGAATATTATTTTCTTATCTTGCACTTTTGTGAATCAAAAGTAACTTTATGACCTTGGTCACACATTTGACTCACACTTAGAAGGTCATGTTTCATATCTTCTACTAGTAGAACATTTTCTGCCTTGGTATTCTTGTTTGCAATATTGACTGTGCCTTTTTGTTGGCCCTTAGTTATGGAAGGAAGTGAAGAACAAGGAAGAAAAGGTGAAAAGAGAACTTCGCAGAAGACACAGTGACTGTCACTAGGTCAAAGTGAGAAAAAGAGAAGAAAATATGGAGATAAGTATGGAAATGAAAGCCGTTGGACAAGGAGATCGAGGATGACAGATAAGAAAGGAAGAAGGATCGAGGACAACTCAGAAAGAGGGAAAATCCATTGTTAGCACCGCGTGAGAAGGAAGGCAAGACAGGCTGGCGAAGCTTGGAAAAAGCAGGGCAAGTTGACCTAGGGTTTTGGTATCTAGGGTTTTGGAACCTAGGTTTCGGCCTAGGGTTGTCAGTGAATGATTGTAATGTATAAATAGAGGTCTAAAGTGCCTAGGTTGGGTTGGTAATTCTGAGTTGGTAAGGCATTGTTGTCGATCTAGCTCTATTTTTGTGGTGAGATATTATTGTATTGAGAGAGGGAAGTGATGAGAGAGAGATCCTTCTAGTATTATAAGATATTCAGTTGTGTGCGAAGGTCAGGTCCTGCAGTTGGGTGCCCAAGAAGGGGAGAGAAAGAGAGAAGAAGAAAGAAGATCTGCAAGCTGAGAACGTAGACAAGAACTGTATGCTTTACCTTAATAAATCATAAGCACAGTTCTGTGGACATAGCCCTAGAGAGGGGGTGAACCACATATATCTTGTGTTGTGTGTGTGGTTGATGCTTTGATCTCTGTCACTATTGCATTTTTAGTTGCATTGTTGTATTAGATAAGATCTATAACTGTGCAGGGTAGATCTAGCTTGATAAGTGATAGATGCATGTTGCATTGTTGTTGTATTAGATCCACTTGATATTCACCTGGTTGTAGACATCTCTATCCTGACACCCCCTCATAGATTCTTCGAGTGAGACTGCATTTGCTTCGCAAGTGTTTCCGAAAGGGCCAGTAGCTAGGGCTTGTTGGTGCACTCTTGGAGATGAACCCTGGGTCTGCCCTTGTGCCAAAAAATGGTTCTGTTGCTGGGACAAGAATATTCTTGAGGGAATGTCAGGGTGGTTCCCATCAAAGATCGAAACTCAAAAGTGGATAGAGGATCAAGAAAAGGACTTCGCTGAAGCCCAGAACACGAACCCTAATATTAGTTCAGAGGATTGGTTGGAGAAGTACATTTTTATGGATATACACGAGATATTATTTGGGGGAATCCATCAGGAGATGTATGAGTGGCTAGCTATATTAGCTAATAGCCAGTTCGAGATATGATCTAGACTTCCTGTGGTTTGGATGTCCGAGTTGATCAAGAAGGTCAATGAAGCTAATAACACTGTATCCTGAGCGGTGGATCACTGGTTTGATAGTACCATTGGAGGGTATATCACCAAGTTTGTTGTTGATAGAGTAGAGTCATACAACCAAGCTAAAAGATATTTCTTTAAAGAACCCAGAGGAAAATTTTTGCACTTTTTGAAGCTGAGAATCAAGATGTTGTTGCATGAGAAGAACATCTTGAAGATACAATAGATTGGCTAAATTTGAAAAGGCTAATGTTCAAGAATTCAGACAATGGAAATGACACAGAAGATAGACATACATGCAGTGGAAGAGTATTCAGAGGGGTTCACCTTGAGAACTTGTTTAATAAAAACTACGGGGAAGAGGGTTTCTACAGTGGAGAAGAAGCAGATATAATTGACAAAGAACACTCAGAACCCGCCAAAACAGAGGAAGGACAAGCTTAAGAGATTTGACAAAGAGAAACTGAAACCTCAGAGACCATGCAAACCATTGAAGTAAGTACTATTATCCTTCTTATTGATTCAACATTAAGTAACCAGAGTAATCCCAGCCACCAGAGCGTCTAGAGAACTATCCGTAGTAGCCCACCACATATTCAGTCAGGAACCCTAGGAAGATATATGGAAAATGAGATGAGACTTCCTATCTTTAGGGGGGATGGATCTGAAGATCCTAATCAACATTGGTTTATGTGCGAAGCTGTATGGAATATTAAAAATGTCACTGATGAAGCTGTTAAAAGGACCCAATTCAACACTACCCTAAGGGATCGCACACTAAGCTCGTACATGAAGCTTGTCCAAGGACTTGCGCAACCTAAGACACTAGGTGAAATCAAGAATGCATTGATTGTAGAGTTCAAGAAACCTAAGTTAGAGTCTCAATGTATTACAAAACTGAAGGAGATCAAGTAGAAAGTAGTTGAACATGTTTGGGAGTTCGATCAAAGATTCAAGACCTTAACAGGCCAATTGACTTTTCAGATCCTAGATGAACAAAATAAAGAATGGTTCATGGTTTCCCTGTTACCACACATTAGAGTTCCTCTAATGTAGCAGAAGATCGCATCACAGTTTGATGCATTGGAGATCGCTATGAAAATTGAATCAATCCCTATGGGAGAATCCAGCTCAGGTATGAGCCATATCTTGAGTCAGCTAACTAGTTTGTCTCTACAGGTCGAAGATATGAAGAAAGACAAGGGGAAGGACAAATGAGATGATATCTGGTGTGTAAGATGCAGATCAAAAGGCCATGATAAGGAACACTATCCTTTATTCCATGAATATTTGGCCTTAGGAGCACCGATCCCCTTGAAGCAAGTCAACCTGCCTTGGTGCGAAGTATGCGGAAATAGGCACCACACAGGTGAGTGTTATTACATGAAAAAGTATGTCCAAACACCTACAAATTTATATTGTACATTTTGTAAGTCTATAGGACATGATGATAGAGACTGTAGAGATTATGATCTCATGCATGAAATATCGAGATATATATATAAGATCCAAGGAAAAGTACATCAAGAAGGAAATACTATGCATTATAACTCTCCTGGGATAGGAAACTTCAATCCTTGCGGTGGATTCAGAGGAAGAGGAGGAGGAGGAGGAATGAGTCGAGGCTGAGGACAGATCATCTGTTACAACTCCGCACAACCAGGACACCTTGCAAGGGATTGTCAGAACCCTTGTACCACTTGCAACTACTGCAACTCATTTGACCATGTTATAGAAGAATGTCTTATGTTGCTTGCTAAGCTTCAAGAAAAACGAGGACCTCAACAGAACCCACAAGTGCAATTGATATATGCTAAACCTCATGGAGGAGACCCTAGAGTCACTATCATAACAAGAGGAGGCGCTGCTACAAGAGAGGATAGAATGACTCAAGGAAAGCTTGCAAAAGACTCAGGTATCAGGAAGGCCATAAAGAATACCCAAGCCTTTAATGCAAAGAAAGAAAGACAAATATTTGAGGAAGCAAGACAAGAATTCAAAGCAGATCAAGGTTCCTCGTAAAAAACACAGCCATAAATAAGAGAGTATGGAATGCCTCACGCATTTGATCAGTCTGCTTCACCAAGAGAAGGAAAAGAGGTAAGAAAGATCATGGACTTTTTATACACTTGTACTAAGTTAATTCAAGAAGAGAACGTTGTGCAAGAGCTACATAAATGAATCAGACAGTATGAACTAGGAAAGACAGACCCCTTACTGAATAGGGAAGTACACCAAATTGGTCAGAAGAGAAGGACAAATAAGAAATTACATTTGATTGCTCAAATAGGAGAGTATGAGATAGACTATGTAATCCTCGACTTAGGGTCAGAGGTCAATGTCATGACGAAGAAAAATTGGGCACAGATGGGAAAAACGAAGTTGATCTATTCCCCTATCAGGCTTAGTATGGCTAATCAACAAGTTTTCATCCCATTTGGATGATTGGAGCATGTCCCTGTGGACATTGATGGAGTAAGAGCGTTTGCAAATTTTTAGGTAATTGAAATAGTTGACAATAGTTGTCCTTACTCTGTGTTGTTAGGAATTGATTGGGCCTTTGATAACTCTATTGTTGTTGACTTAAAGAAGAGACACATGAATTTTGAAAAGGATGGCCTTAGGGTCATCACACCTTTAGATCCATATGAAGGTCAACAATACACAGAGACCATTAGAGAAGAAGACTACACATATGCACTAGAAAACATATACAAACTGACAGCCAGGCAACAGGATTACATCAACCCTATAGCCAATGGGAATCTAAACTAGTGAAGTGGCAGCGCATGTTCATCAGATTCAGAAGAACCATTGGAAAAATAGCAGAAACATATGTACGAAGTATCCACCATAAGATGTGCTAGATTAACCAGAGAAGTTCATTGGATCGACACAACAGTAAGTAACTTACCCACCTTTGATGGTCTGAACCCTTTAGAAGCCTTCCTATCATATTTTGAAGAAAATGTACCAACAAAACTGAGGTTGTTGGCAATGGATGAGGCCTTGAAAGCCACACCAATAATATGGTGGAGGACACACAAAAGTAATATTATAGATTGGGCACAATGTCAAACATTGATAACAACGTGATTCTTGACAGAAGAAGTCGGTTGCGAAGTAAGGTGTACCAGTCGAATTTTCCCAAAGGACCATGTGAGAAGCTGAAAAGAGGCCTGGAATGACATCCCTCGAGAAAAATGGGTACACATATTCATCAACACACTGGATACGATCCCTATCAACGGGTACCTTCAAGCAGAGTTGTGCCTCATCACTGCAGACTAGGAAGGTATGATTCAGAATTTTATAACCACATTTTTATTTGAAAGTGAATATCCTTCAGTAGACCAATAATTACATATTGTGAGAAAGAAGGTATTCGAGGAGGCATCTAACCTCCCTATGGAACAAGAAAAGGACGAATGGACTGTGCCTCTCCATAAATTGCAGAGCTGCTAGAACATCAATGATGATGATGATGATGATCCTAGGAAGGTGAACATCACAGAAATAGAAGGCCAAAGAAATGTGGAAGGACCAGGAGTGGAGCTACCATTTATTGGTCAGCCAATAAAGATTAAAAAGGTCAATATTGGGACGGAGGACACACCAAATGTTGCCAATGTCGGAGATTATTGGGATGTTGCTACCATTGACAGGATAAAGATTTGTTGCATGAATATCAGGACTTGTTTCCGACCAAGTTCATTGATATGAAAGGTATCAAAGGTCCTATGGGAGAGATGAGGATACCTCTGAAACCAAGTGCGAACACAGTCAAGCAAAGACCCTACAGATTGAACCCAAAATATAAGGAAAAAGTGAAGATTGAGCTCGAGAGAATGCTGGAAGCAGGGATTATAGAACCTGTCGAAGAGTCAGAGTGGATTAGCCCTATGGTGGTACAAGACAAGAAGACATGTGAGATCAGGATCTGTGTAGATTTTAGGAAGTTGAATGATGCTTGCTTGCATGACCCTTTCCCTACACCATTCACTGATGAAGTATTAGATAATGTGGGAGGCCATGAGGTATATTCTTTTACAGATGGATTTTTAGGATACCATCAGATTCAGATTTCCAAGGAGGACCGCCACAAGACCACGTTTTCCACATAATGCGGATCCTACCAATATACAGTGATGCCATTTGGACTGAATAATGCCCCAACCATCTTTTCCAGGGTGGTGGTAGAAACCTTCAAAGAGTTCTTGCATAAAATTTTAGAAGCATATTTTGATGAGTGGACTGTGTTTAGTTTGTTTAAAAACCATATTGAATGTCTAAGGCTAATGTTGGATAAATGCAGGCAATGTCAAATTTCTTTAAATCTGAAGAAGTGCATCTTCTTCTCACCATTTGGAGTACTATTAGGACATATTGTATGCAAGCAGGGATTGTTGGTTGACCCATCAAAAATTTCAATTATCATTGATTTGCCACCTCCTACTTCGATCAAACAACTACGCACTGTGTTGGGACATACTTGCTATTACAAGAAATTCATTAAAGGATATGCCCAAATTACAACACCGATGGAGAAGTTGTTTAAGAAAGATTGTCAGTTAGCTAGACAGAAGAATGTCAACAGTGCTTCGACACACTAAAACAAAAGATGGTTACTACGCCTATTCTAGTTTTTCCAGATTGGAGCAAATAATTTCATGTGCACGTCGATGCATCTTCTATTGCATTAGGAGCAATATTGTCACAACCTGGAGAAGGGTATATCAACCATCTGTTATATTTTGCTAGCAGGAAGATATCTACAGCTGAAATTAATTACACCACTACTGAAAGAGAAGGACTAGCCATGGTGTATGTGTTGCAAAAATTCCACCACTACTTGTTGGGAGGACACTTTAAAATTTTCACAGATCACTTCGCACTGAAGTACCTAGTCAACAAGCCAGTGTTGGGTCGATTAATATGCAAATGGCTTCTATTGTTTCAAGAATATGATTTTGAAATCATAATTAAGCCAGGAAGAAGGAACAAGGGCCCTGACCACTTGTCGAGGTTGGAACATGGCGAATAACCCACCAGTTTGGAGGATAAATTGTCGGATGCACAACTTCTCTCCATTAGAAATATTGATGACCACTTCCCAGACATAGTCCAGTTCCTGTCAACAAGAATGACACCTAGTGAGTACAGAATTCCCCAGAAGAAACAGTTAGTGGTGCGCGCTGCAGAATTTTCAATTATAGTCGGTTAGCTATACAAAATGGGAGTCGATGAGATACTAAGGAGGTGCGCTATGGAGACAGAGCGATCATTGATCCTCCCAGAATGTCACAAAGGCATTGTAAGAGGACATTATGCAGGGAAAGAAACTACGCAGAAGGTTCTTAGAGATGGCCTTCGGTGACCTACCTTACACAGAGATGATAAAGATTATGCCAGAGCTTGTGATGTATGACAGAGAGTTGGGAAACAATCCAGAAGGGATGAAATTCCATTAGCACCACAAATGACCCTAAAATAATTCTAAAAGTTGTCCATTGACTTCGTGGGACCTATAAACCCACCAGGGAAGCACACAGGAGCAAGGTACATAATTACTGCGACAGAATACCTGACTAGATGGGTTGAAGCCATAGTAGTTAAGGACTGTAGTGCAACTATAGTTGCATATTTTATATTTGATGACATAATAACCAGGTTTGGATGGCTAAAGATCCTCATGAGTGATCAAGGCACACACTTCATCAATAAGACAGTCGAAGCCCTGAATGAAGAATTTGCAGTCCACCATCAGAAGAGTACACCTTACCACCCACAAGAAAATAGAACAGTTGAAGCATTCAACAAGATCTTGGAGACGGCACTAAAAAATATCTACAGTGTGAACAAAGATGATTGGGATTTAAGAGTACTTGTAGTACTATGGGCCTATAGAACCACTTGCAAGAAATTAACACTTCATACCCCTTTTAAATTGGTTTATGGGCTTGAAGTTGTTGTTCCAATGGAGTATTTAGTACCAATGCTAAGAATTGTTTCTTTTATAGACATAGACGATACTAGAGCAGCTCAAGAGAGGCTTTCACAATTGGTTGAACTGGAAGAAGACAGATTTATTGCAGGATTCCAACAATAGGTTCAGAAGGAAAGAGAGAAGGCTTATCATGACAGACACATCAAAAAGAAGGCATTCAAGCAAGGTGATTTAGTATTTTTGTATGATAGTAAGTTCATGAAACATCCTGGGAAGTTCATAACGCATTGGCTTGGACCATACGAGATTGTTTATCTTACTGAAGGGGGAGTTGCATAACTGAAAACATTGAAGGGAGAATGGAAGGAAGGATTGGTAAATGGGAGTCGGCTAAAGTTGTACTATGACAACCAGCTGCCTCGCACACCTCATTAGGCGCATGGAACAAAAGGGTCTAGGTACCAGGTGCAGTTGAAACTAGGTACCAGACACAGAAAAAACATTTTGCACAAGGATGGGAAGGAGGCATAGAGCAGAAAGCAAAGGATGCACTGCAGTCTACAAGTCGAAGTAGAACAGAAGGATCATATCTGAAGTGCCTCGGTATGAGTCATAGGTGAGTGTTGGGGTCCTATTGTCCCTTTGTTATGGAAGGAAGTGAAGAACAAGGAATAAAAGGTGAAAAGAGAACTTCGCAGAAGACATAGTGACTATCACTAGGTCGAAGTGAGAAAAAGAGAAGAAAAGATGGAGCGAAGTACAGAAATGCAAGCCATTGGATGAGGAGATTGAGGATGATAGATAAGAAAGGAATAAGGATAGAGGACAACTCAGAAAGAGAGAAAAGCCACCATTAGCACCATGCGAGAAGGAATGAAAGATAGGCTAGTGAATCACGAAAAAAGCGGGTCAAGTTGACCTAGGGTTTTAGACACCTAGGGTTTTGGTATCTTGGGTTTTGACACCTAGGTTTCAGCCTAGGGCTATCAATGAATGATTGTAATGTATAAATAGAGGTCTAAAGGGCCTAGGTTGGGTTGGTAATTCTGAGTTTGTAGGGTAATGTTGTCGATCTAGCTCTATTGTTGTGGTGAGATATTATTGTATTGAGAGAGGGAAGTGTTGAGAGAGAAATTCTTCTGGTATTGTAAGATATTCAGCTGTGTGTGAAGGTCAAGTCATGCAGCTGGGTGCACATGAAGGGGAGAGAAAGAGAGAAAAAGAAATAATATCTGTGAGATGAGAATGCAGACAAGAACTATATGCTTTACCTTAATAAATCATAAGCATAGTTTTGTGGACGTAGCCCTAGAGAGGGGGTGAGCCACGTACATATTGTGTTGTGTGTGTGGTTGATGCTTTGATCTTTGTCACTGTTGTATTGTTATTTTCATTGTTGTATTAGATCAGATCTATAACTATGCAGGGTAGATCTAATTTGATAAGTGATAGATGCATGTTGCATTGTTGTTGTATTAGATCCACCTTATATTCACCTGGTTATAGACATCTCTGTCCTACAACCCCCTCATAGGTGCTTCGGGTGAGACTGCATCTTCTTCATAGGTGTTTCCGAAAGGGCCAATATATAGGGCTTGTTGGTGCACTCTTGGAGCTGAACCATGGGTCTTCCCCTATGCCAACACTTTTCTAATGATTTTAGTTGAATCATCATTTTCGAAGGAGACTGGTCCATCTCTTTCCTTTCTTAATGTAAGAAACATGGCTTGATCACCTTTCATATGTTTTGAACAACTATTGTCAACATACCAACCATGTTTCTTCTACTTAACTTGTAGAGAGAGTGTGCATTCTTCATTGCTCTCTGATTCTTCTTTCTTATCCATGTTCTCTTAGTAGGTTTTTGTCTGTGATTGTTGTTGTTTTGTTGTGGTTCTCTAGGAGGAACTATCATTCTGCAATCTTTGGCCATGTGTCCAAAGTTGTTACACTTGTAGCATTCCACTTCAGTGCTCAATGATTCAAATCTGTAGCAACTTCTTCTTCGTGTTTCACTAGGCCTTCTTGGATAACCCTTTTGTGTATGAATTTCAAAGTTGTTTATGTTTTTGTTGTTAGCTCTGTAATTCATAGCTTTATGTCCAAAATTATTACATGCATAACATAAACCAAGAAATATAGTTTGATACCTGGGAGTTGAATATCTTCTGAAATGACTTTCTCTTCTTAATCCGTCTTCTTCCTGAGGCCTATCTTCTGGTTGTTGATTATGGAATCTGAATCTTCTCGGTGGAGGAGTGTCCCTATAATATTCCTTGTATATCTTTCTATCCCCTTTGATTGTTTATGCATATATTTTTGGATATGTTTATTGCTCTGCTGTTTTGGATCTTGATCCCTTTTTTGTCTGATTGTATCCAAGTACGGACTTGTCATGATGAGGTTTTTGACTGTTGATAATGTCATCCAAAACTTTTGAGTTGTTCTTCATATTTTTCTTTTTAAGATCCTTTCTTAATGTGACAATCTCTTCTTCCAAATTTCCAATGATCTTGTCTCTTTCTTCTAGTTGTTCTTTGAGTGCTTCTTCAACTATTTTATCTTCTTCTATTTGAACCTTAAAATTTTTGATCATTTGTTCTAGTTCTTGAGTGCCTTCTTTCTTGTCTAGTTCTGCTTGTAGCTTCTTTTTTTCTTCTTTTCTCTTCTTATAAATTATATGGCACACAAAAATTATTCTTGGTAGTCAAATTATGACTCCTCATATTCTTCTTAGGCCTCTTCATATTCTTCTTCGGTGTCTTCTTTGTCTGAGTCTTCTACTACCATGAATAGAACTCTTTCTGTCTCAATGTCACTGACTTCATCTTCATCTGATGATGCGATGTCTTCTTTGGTGCATAGTATTTTCTTGAAAAAATTCTTCGTGGTTCTTTTTCCTTTATATGTTTGTTTTATATTTGAGTAATCTTCATCATTCCTCTTATTTTTCTTGTGAGGAAATTTGTTAGCAAAATGATCAATACTATCAAAATTAAAACAAATAAAAGGAAAATTACATTTATATCTGTCGTTGGTTCCCTTGTTCAATCTTCTAACAAAGTTGGTCATTTCTTCATCATCTTCCGATATGTCACTGTTGCGGATATGTTATTTTTCCTTTTGCTTTCCCTTTTTCTTTGACCTTTTGGATGCTTTGAAAGATGCTTCTTTTATATCTGAATTTTCTTGTTCAGTTCTCATTTCATATGTTGTGAATATTCCATATAGTTCATCCATCCTTATTGAGTCTAGATGTTCTCTTTCTTCTAGTGTTGATATCTTAGGATCAAATCGCATAGGGAGAGATCTTAGTACCTTTTGAACAATTACAGATTCTTTAATTTATTCTCCCAATCATATGATTGCATTTACTATTTCATTGACTCGTAAGAAGTAAGATGCAATATTCTCATCTTCCTTCATCTTTAGTTGTTCGAACTGACCTCTGTAAGTTTGATGCTTTGTTTCTTTGAATTTTGAATCTCCTTCACAAATATTTTGAAGTTCGTCCAAAATCTCTTTAGCAGATTTACAATGTATAACTTTGGTGTAAACAGATTCACAAAGACCATTCAGAAGTGAATTTGTGGCTTTGGAATTATTTTTCTTGAGTTTTATTGCTCTTTCATTTGTCGGCGGAACTATTGGTTCTTTGTATCCATCTACAATTGATTTCCAAATTTCAAATCTGTGTGCCTGTATATATGTTTTCATCCTTCCGCTCCAAAATGCATACTTTTGTCCATCAAACTGTGTTCTTCCATTTTTATATATGTTGTTGCTCTCCATGATCTACCTTTCAATGGTTAAACTGATTTATGAAGGAACCTTCTCTGATACCAATTGTTGGATTACTGAGAGGGGGGTTGAATCAGTAATAGAGAAATTTAATCCTTTTTAATGATATAATTCAAGTGTTATATCAGTGTAGCATTATCATCCAATAATTGCATAGTAAATAAACAATGAAAAAATGACCAATCATACACATACACACTACACCATTGATTTTACGTGGAAACCCAATTCTACGTGGAAACACATAATTCTTTTTCTTATATGTCTTGAAGAATTAAATTCATTGGAAGCACCAACTTCCTTTGTTTTCCAGCTGCAACTGGAAGGAGGCTCCAACCCCCTAATTTCTCAGGCTACAACTTGAGGGAAGATCCAACTCCTCAATTCTCTGGATACAACCAGAAAGAGGCTACAACCCTCTAAGTTCTCCGACAACAACCGGAATGTGGCTACAACCACCTATCATTTCCCCATCCAACCACCCTGACGTAGAAGTAGAATGATGGAACCACTGTTACACTATCACTATGAGATATATTGTTGTAAATATGTACCAACCAATCTATACCAATAAACTAAACCATGCATCAACCTATACCTCAACCTGTACCATAAAAAAGTGCATCAACCATGCACCAACCTGTACCAAACAACCTGTAATCAACTTGTACCATAAACAAGTGCATCAACCATGCACCAAACCTGTAAAAATAATATGTCACAACAACCTGTCCAAACAACCTATCACAACAACCTCTCTCATCAATATCATCAACCAAATCATATCTACTCACCAAGATCAATCACCAATACAACTCTCAAAGATGTGCATCAACCAAGAATAACACAACAACTCATAATCATCACCAAGATCAATATGTGCTTCTAATAATATTCCAATACAAGTATGCTACATCATCCATAAACCATTTGTCAACAATACTACTAACAAGTTCCTCCAACCATGTACCAAGTATGTACCAATTACGTATCAACTACTCATTAACTATGAATCATCAAGATGTACCAACATCATCAACTATACACCTCATGTATGTGCCAACTCATTAACTACTTGTCTCAACCATGTACCCAACATGTACCTCAACAAAAAGCCCTCATCAATTTCATTATCAAAATATTATTTGTAACTCTGTAACATACCCGGTGTATAAGATCACATACCTGCAAACCTTCCTTAACTTTAACAAAAAGAGACTAGCATTTTTTTCAAACTTTATTTTAGTTTCACATGACTAATTTTGGATTAGTCAACAAACCTAACTTGAAATAATCATAACTATGTACCTGTAATTAATAAATATCTAAAAATGGTACACAATGTTCTTCAGTGTCTTTTATGCAATTCCTCCAGACTTCACTACTTGGAACCTCTCAGAAAAAGGAGTTATAGCAAAAATGTTGTACCTTGTTGAATTCTGGCTTATTCTAGAGAGCGAACTTGTAGAGCATGCGCCGCACATAATATTTGTTTTATGGATCTAAAAATTGTACACATAATACTACAGACTATACTATAGCCAATACATTTGGTATTACTGAATTTGGATCTGTTATGAAAAAGTTATGAATTTTTTACCTGAAACACATGTTTTAGACTAGTTTCAGGACTAGCCACAAACCCTATTTTCCATGGCGTGTAACTCCAAAAATACAACGACCCATAAGCTGAAATTTGTATCAAAACTACCTGGATATGTTTTCTCAATTTCCTCCCAACTTCATGGTTTGAATCATTCTATAAAAAAATTTATTGTGAAAATGGTTAGATGACCTGTAAATAACATACCTTAGAAAGAATCATCAAAATAATTTATCCTCCCTTCAATTTTGACCTTCTTTACTTCACCTTCCATCTGAAATTAGGTTTAGATATCCTTTGGTTACCTCAGTCACTTGTAGATATTAAATATGCTCAATTTTAGTTAAAATGAGAGATCCTTGCCTCTTATTTATACTTTCATGTAGCTTCATCAAGGCGTTACCTTTTAACCATCTTAAGCCACTTTCCTTATTTTAGGGTTAACCCACTTCTAACCACTTGACCACTTAGTAATTTCTACATTAAATTTATTATTTAAATAGTTTCTTTTGTTATTCACTTTGACTTATAGTACACTCATCACTTCACTTTATTATTTACCTTCCAAAATCTCTTAAACCACTTTGACTACTTTGACCTTTTGGGGCTTCTAGATGACTCATGAGGGTTCTCCAACTTCACATGGCCATAACTCTCTAACCGTGAGCATTTATGTGACGTTCCACATACCACTGAAAATGGCATGACATGTACTATCCATCTAGAATATTTGTACCTACAAATATATCAAAACTCATACCATTATCCATCAAACAAACTTGGGTCCATTACCCAAACCTTTCTCAAACTTCACATGGCCATAAATCTCTAACCGTGAGGAGTTATGTGACGTTACACATACCACCGGAAATAGAATGACATGTAATATACATATGGAATAGTCTTACCTGCAAATATATCAAAAATCATATCGTTATGCATCAAACAAACTTGGGTCCATTACCCAAACCATTGTTCTACCATAATTGGCTACCAGACTTTCTTCAAGGGTTGGCATCAAAGAAAACCAACACAAATAATCAAAAATAGAATCTGAGAGGAAGTGAATAGACGTGGGTATTTACTTGGTATTAATGTCCAATAAATATAGGATTAATACACCAAACCTTCTTAAAGTCATATGCTATAGATTTGCATATTCAACCTTAGCCTTATAATATAGATAACAAGACGATTCGTGCATAACTCTTCTTTACACGTTACCTCCATGCACCTCCATGCAGATCCTTGCAATCAAATCATCCACACCTATCACTTATATATATACACATATGGATTTCGATAAATCTCATGGAATATCTTACTTCACTTTGCTTCTGAAGATTGCTAAACAATTTCTATGAAACAACAAAGCTTTAAAATCTGGTATTGACAGAGATCGAGCAAGCAGAGGAGAAAGAAAAATCGGTCATAGAACACTAACATAATGATCTAGGTAGATATTGGTGGCCACCCACCTTTTCCAACTGGATCAAACAATTTTATAGAAATTTTGGTAATTTACTATATTTAGCAGTTTTTAACTTCCAAGGCCATTTTGAGGGCCCAAATGAAGGTTTTTTGGGATTGATAATATTAATTTTATCCAAAGGATATTATTGAGCACCCAAAATGAATATCCTCGACGATACCTTTCCAACGAGCTATCGCATGCCCCAAACGGAGATTGTATGCAAAAGTTACGACCTCGGGAAGTTGATGTACTAACTTACCCAAATGGGGCCCACATGAGTTTTGGCGCTTCATCTCCTAGGGTTAGGTTTTTGGATGTCTAGGGTTTTTGAAATTCCTGTTTATTGTAAGAATTCCTTGAGAGCCTCATTGTAATCATCTTCTTATGAATGAGCGCAACCGTCACATCTCTTCTCAGAGATAATCCACTGACATTCCAACAAGCTTGTTTTTCGCTGCATTTTACAGTTTCATCTTATTTCCTTATTGAATAGAAAACCAGTTTCACTGTACCTCTATTATTTTGTGTTAATCATATTTTAATAATATGTATTCATTTCGTTCTGCTCATAAAATTCGAATCAGTGGTATCAGAGCGGTCTTCTCCTTGTCGTCTTAATGCATGTCCCCAACGAGGTCAGGGTACAAAGAATTGGGTCTCGAGCTTGTTTTTATCGAAGACAAAATCTCTCGCATGCCAAAGAGACCTCTCATGGAAGGAGAAAATAAAGATGACGGGACAGGAGACCCTTTCAAAAATTTTCTTGAGGAATCCCTCACGCAACAGAGGAACGAGATGATGGATAGTTTCACGCAAATCCTTCGACGGCTACCAACAAGCGACGCATCTTCCTTGAGCGGAGGCATCGCCCCCTTAAAGGTACAAATAAACTTCGATATTCCTATATCTGAAGTTCAAATAGATGCAGATGTTGTAGACAAGTGGTTGAATCTACTACAAGGCTATTGTTTTGTAAATAACTTTTCGAATAGAGAAAATATTACTGTTGCACTCCTCAAAGTCGTTCCCCATGTCAAAGATTGGTGGGAAACTTTCTGTGAGCAAAAGGAAACAGAGGAACCCTCATTATTTACAGTCATGGCCACCTGGGAATCCTTCAGGGATGCTATTAAGGAACAATACTACCCTGTCAAAAGTTATGACGACTTGTATACCAAATGGACCACATTGCGGCAAGAAAGAGATCAAGCAGTGCCAGAGTTCACAAATATATTCCATAGCTTGCGCACCAAGATGGGTATCAAATATCCAGAGAGACATCTGGTTCTCAAGTATCACGATGCTATGCATATATACATACAGACCAAAATGGAATTTCTGGACATCTTGTCCTTGGGTGTGACCTACCGATATGTCGTCAAAATCGAGTAGAAGCTAAAAGAAAAGACGCGACAATTTGGGTCTGGGATCCCCTCACAACAAAATCCAAGAAATGGTGGCCCCAACTCACATAACAAAGGATAGAGCAAAGATGCAAAGTATCAAGACAACCATTCCAAATCATAAGAAAATAAGGACACTAGAAAGACAAAGAGAGATACCTGGAAGTGGTGTGACTTCCATAAGATTCCTTTTCATAACACTGTTGATTATCACTCAAAGAAGTCGTTGGTAGTCGAAGTGAAAGCCTATGAATCAGATGTAGGTTGTGACTCTGAGTCAGAACTAGAAAGGGGAAGATGAATCATTGACGCGGAACCCAGAGCCACCATTTCTACCACCAAGCTCTAGCCTGGTGAACCAGATGAGCCAGAAGAAGGTGAGTGCCTCTTCCATTCATATATGTGGGTGAAAGGCACCCCATTGCACTTCATCATTGATAGAGGTAGCCATAAGACACTCATCTCAGCATAGGTCATCAAGTAGCTAGCCCTGCTGACAATGCCGCACCCACAACCCTACACCACTGGATGGCTCCACCAAGAAAGCGATCTTCGTGTCAGCCAACAGTGTCGATTTTCGTACGACATCAAGACCTTCAAAGACGAGGCATTGTGCAATGTTTCTCCTTCCGAATTTTGTAATGTTATTTTGGGCCAACCTTATTTATGGAAATGTCATGTTGTATACGAGTCTAGGACTCATATTTTTATTATTACTTTGAATGGGAAATTGTACAGGATACTCGAGGTTGTCCTCCTAGTGCTATTTCCTTGATCTCTTCCAATAAATGCAGGAAGGTTGTCTCTCAAACCGAGAAATTTTTCTTCTTTCTGATTTTCTCTCATAGTGAGAAAAAGATCGCAGCCACATCCAGGGCCTTCGTTGTTATCGGGTAAATCATTAAGTGCGGACACGAATCAATCCCCCTAGATCCACCTAGATCTAGAACAAAACATGACAGGACATGGTGCTTTCCCTAGTCTCTAATCATCGAATTTACTACCAAACAAAGGACAAGATACATACCTTTAAATGTCGGTTCCTTATGTATTTGTTGTTCCTACTTTGTTTCGGTGCTCTTGTGATATTGATCCTACAGTGAGAAACAAACTAACCAAAGTGAAAGTAGTAGAAGTATATTCAATGACAACCTATGCATATGATCAAGGAATTATGCAATAAAATAAAGATAATTCTATGGGAAAGAAACATGCCACTATATTATATTAAATAATAGGAAGAGAGATTACAACTGGATGCCTTAATGTCGTAAGGTTCCTTCCAACAATTCCTTGTTTCCCACACACTTCTTGCTCGAAGGATTCCGAGACCATGGATCTGATAGTTACCCACAATCTATCTTGACAAAGCTCAAAGCCAACATACCAAGCTAAATTTCTAATCTTAAAGGCCCAAGAAATTTCCAACCCAATCAAGCTAACACTCTCCATGAGAGCTCCTCTCCTTTTATAAGCTAAAGAGGTTAGGATGATCCCACTAAATCATGAAAGAAAGTAAGATCCAAACCATTCAGAGGCCACCTCACCATAGAAGCTTCTCCTTCTAGAAGCATCGAGAAGATGCTCATTTTTCACACGTACGAAGGTCGCCGCGACCTGGCTATAATGCAACCTGAAGAAATTCCACACCCTAGATATAGTGTAGCCTATAGAAATCAAGCATTTTCGCACCCTAGATGTGGTGCAACCCGCGAAAATCCTCCAAAATAGGGATTTTACAAAGGAAAACACAAATTCTTCTCTTAGGAAAAGTTCTTCTCCCTTCTTTCTTTAGGAATTCAGGCCACTGACCCTTTTGAAGACAATAGGTAGGTTTACATTATTAACGATCATAGGGATGACGAAAATAATGTGTAACAGAGAGCCCCCCAAAGTATGAAGTTAGAACAGAGTGATAGTTGAAATACTTTGTCGAGTGTGTGTAGGGAACAAGGAACAGTCGGTCGGAAACCTGCCAACAAACAAGGAAATATGGTATAATAATATATCATCACTGAGGTGGGAATTCCCATACACAGAATACAAATGACTCAAAGCATAAATGATGACATGCGAATATCCATGTCAAGTAATACAGGTCATGGCCACCAAACATACACCATGGATCCATGCCATTATGACTCCAATATGAGCATAGCCACCAAAACTACACTGTGGATCTATGTGTTAAAGACTCAAATTTGAACATATCCACGAGACATACAATGTGGATCTATGCAAAAGTACAAACTAAATATACTCCAACACAACCTGAATCTGTGAGAAAAGGTTCAGGTTCTTCATCTCCACCACTCTAAGTACGAATCTAACCATGCGAATACATGTGTTGAAGTTGGACATGGTAGAAACCACTTGATTATTGGTCAATGATGAGAACCGTTAACAAGTGCGAGGGAAATCACCATTACTTTCAATGACTCCCAAGGTACTCTAGTAAAATCCAATGAATGCAAATTATTGAGTTGAAGTCGAACACTCAGCAGAATCTCTCGATCAAGGGTCAATAATGAAAACCCATTGTCGAAAGAGAGGAAACCTTCCATTGAGGCATGCAGGTTCCAAGGTCCCAATTGGTTTCTAAGTTTGATTCCTTGATAATTATTTGAAGTTCACAAGAAAATACTCGTCACAAGAAGGCCTTAATGTATCCTCCATCAATGACACGAAACAGGTAAAAATATTTGATGTAGATCAAAGTAACAAGGGATTTAGGACTCACTCAGGGATGGCTGATGCGATAAAAGGATTAAGGACTGCAGAAATGGCTAACACAATAGAATTTTTTCACGTTTGAATGTCTCTTTGACATGTTGACGACACGATAACTGTCTTGGAAACATTGACTCAACAATAAGGATCACAGACCAATTTGTAATCTTATAAAGGATTATGACCAAGAGACAAGTGGATTTTCCAACCTAGACACAAAGCGAGTGAAAGGGTGTCATGTTCAAAGGTGACTCTTCCATGGAATACAGGTTTAGACACATTTCTTTCCCAATTTTCCCCCACCATTTCTGGCGAGTACCTCTTTATTTTTACACAAGCTTGAGAAGGATAACATATGCTTGTTGATGTAAGCTCATCCTTCGGATGAGTCCTTCAGAGTATGTTTAACGAACCCTAGGAAGGAGTGGTTGGATCCCATATGGGCCTTTTGATGTTTGTTTTAATGAGTCCAAGGAAAGAAAACTCAGGAGTTTTTCATGTTTAGAGAGTCTGAAAAACACTTAAAGAGAACTCTCTCAATTCCTTTTTCGTAAAGTAGTTCGATAGGACTGAAAAAGTGATAAACTATCGCCCATCAAACATTTTATTCAAATACTTTTACAAGCGTGAACAAAACAAGATCACTCGGCAATATTTTCATGTTTAGAGAGTCTGAAAAGAGCTTAAAGGGAACTCCAAGGGGTTCCTTTTTTGTATAACCTTTACAAGTCCGAAAAAGTGATAAAATTTTACACGGTTACATTCTCAGGTATTTACGAGAATGAGAAAGAACAAATACTAAGATCGGTAACTTATTCTCATTTATTTACGAGCATGAGAAATAACAAAGACTAAGCTCAGGATTGTTTTCATTTTTACGCAAGCTTTAAAACAAAACAAAACTATGCTTGGGATAGATTTTATTTTTTCACAATCTTAAAACTAAACAAAACTATGCTTGGATCTAGTTTCATTTTTACACAAGCTTGAACCATAGGAAACTATGCTTGAGGGAGGTGGTTTCATTTTTACACAAGATTGAACCATAGGAAAACTATGCTTGGACCTCCCAATGCATAACACATGGATGGTTGGTACTTAGCCCCCAGCTTAAGAAACTTGTGGCTCTAACTTCAGCATGAAGTCCAGAGGCTGAGGCAAATGCACCCCAAGCTTCGTTTCATCAAACTGCAAAGGAGAATGAAATGAAGCTTCAAATACTAGACGAAGGACTTGACTCAAACAGAGAGGGGGACCAATCTGGTTCATTTTTTAATGAGCTTGAAATGTAAAACAAATCTCAAAGATGGTTTCATTTTTTAAACGAGCTTGAAATCAGAAAATCATGCTCGAATATCTCTTCTTGATCATGGCTTCTAAGAGGATAGTGCTCTGGAAGGACACCATGTCAAGGGACAAAACTCGGTCATGGCCTCCAAGAGATCTTCACTCGATGGAAGAAACACACTCTGGGAGGAACACATGTCGAGGGCTATGATAGGGGTAAAGAGATCATGCTCTAAAATCCCGATCGAAGAGATCACCATGTCAACTACTGGATCCAAAACATCCGAATTTGAAGTCATGGGAGACAACACCACATAATTAACATGTGACCGGGGCGATACCATCTACATATAAGAGCCACTAAGGGAGGTAATCCAATCAGGATCGATGAATGAAAGTTGATCAATAGTCACCATTATTCCATTGTGAGGGAAATATATCACATGAAAAAGAGGGGACACAATAGCTTTCATGGCATAGACATAACCCCGACCAAGGAGTAAAGAGAAATCCAAGGGGTCTTGGACTACCATTACATTAATAAAGACAATTTTCCCTCCCAAAGTTACATGAAACTGAGGAAGGGTCCCTAAAGGTTGACTGGTTCTTCTATTGAAAACTAATAGATTCTGCATAACTGGCGCAAGCTGAGGACAACCCAAATATTGTCAAGCAAAAGAGGACAAAATACTAACGGACGCACCTTCATCTATCAGTGTCTGAGGAACGTCTCGACCACAAATTTTCACTGTAATCTGGAAAGGAATGTGAGAGGGAGACGAGGTCTAATTAACACACCCCAATCAAAACAGATGGCCTCATTACTTGGACGGGGTCCCATGAGAGAAGGAGGAATAACCCTCGGCATGGTAGAGTCTATATCAACGAGAAAGACATGAGCAGTATCGAGTTTACTTTCTAGTGAGGGAGAAGGATCGACCGATGATGAGATCAGATCAACCACTTGGGTTTCACTCTCTAACAGGAGAGTGGGATTGACCGAGGATGGGATCAAATCGACCACATGGGTTTCACTCTCTAACGGGAGTGGGATTGACCAAAGATGGGATCAGATCAACCAATTTTTCAACTGGTTCAATGTAATGACCCTTGATTATAAATTATAATTAATTTAATAAGGTAATCCTAAAAGATTAGCTAAACTATATTTATTTATTAAAATAACCTTAACTAATTATTTGTTATTAATTAGTTATTCTTGATTATGATTAATTTAAG
>JZKD02S0267078.1:520149-535727 GCA_000966675.3 Picea glauca | reverse complement strand
GTGACAAACATCTAGTCTTTCCTGTGAACAAAGTGCATTTTGAGGACAAAGGTTTAAAGTTTCTTCTTCTAGTTGCGTAACTTCTTCTCTAATCAGTTTCATAGAAGTATTAAAACGTTCAAGATGATTTTCGTCGCTTAAGCATTCTTCAATGACCGATTTTAAATATTGATTAGAGCATCAGTTACAAGAATGAGGATATTCACCTTGAGCTAGAAATGAATCTTCTTCCATGCTGGTCGAAGACTGAAAATACAATCATTCAAAGGAAAAACCAATTTGGTTGTCAATAAGAACCTGGTCAATAGATTCTACCTCCCTAGCTTGTTCAACATTGTCGGAAGGATTATTCTCTTCTTGTGAAGAGAATTGTTCTTGCAGTTGAGTGATAGGATTTGCAATTAGTTCTTCGTTCGTGCTTGAATATGACTGGATGGAAGGGATGGAAGCATCATAGAAGAGGTTTAATGCAAATAACATGTCATTGAGATTAAATTTATAGAGGATATGATAGACTCTTGTCAAAAAGTCTTCTGAAGATGAATCGCCATTGATTAGCGAAGTATGAAATTCTTCACATAATTGATCGAAATCATAAATTTCAAAAGAATCTAGAAACTCATCTACAAATTGAAACCAAACAAAATGTGACATGCTGGAAAGGATTCAAACCAATGTTTAATCTGACCTCTAAAAGTAAAACCGAAAAGTCTACATAAAACTCTTAAATCTGAGATGTCATGTTTGATGCATTTGCACCAAAACTTGTTAAGGTGGTCTTTAGTAGATATATTGCCTCCACCATGAAAGGTGAGTTTGGAAAAGTGAGAGACTGTCTTGTTGGGAACATTGGGTAATGAGAAGTTGAAAGCATGTTCCAACACAGTGGTTTGGGGAGCCATGGGGAAATTGAATACATTTAAAAATAAAGGGTCCTACAAGGCCATCTTGTTAGTCGGCCCTCCTTCTAGCGCCATTTGTTGATGGGCGAAATTGACCGCTCATCAAATGGAGGAGTGAATCTGGTCTAGGGTTGTCTACTTAACCCAAGATGTTTGGATTAATCCACTCTGACAGGTTTAACGGCTCCATTGGCCGATCTAAGTCTTAGGAAAGTGAAAAAACAAAACTAAAGAAACTAACTAAGTGAAAAACAACTGCTGCAAACTATATACAAATCTAATATATATTCACAGTTTGCTAACTAATATTTATAAAATAGTAATCCTACTTATTAAATGTACGGTGAATCAATATGATTAAATCTCTATTATATGTACAGTATTCACAAAATGCAAATTTTGATCAAAATCTGCGAAATCATATATAAATTGATTTATCACAGCGAAGCTATCATTCAGTATTTTTTATTTTTTATAACTTTTACAAATGAGAAATGAAATGGCAGCTATCTAATAGAGAAATAAAAATAACAATCGACACAATGTATTGGACTATAGGAAATTCTTATATTAATTAAACTAATAAAATGAAACTAGCAAACCGACCTGAAATATTATCTCCTATTCGTCCTGTGCATAGCATCTATGTTTGTTGTTTGATGAGGCCAACCCGCACGAGACTTTCCAAATGCTTCTCATAAACGAGAAGAGATAACACTTTGAATGCTAATGATAGAACAAGTAATATATTTAGCAACAACAATTTATAATTTGACAAATGGTCATATTAAGATAAATCTGAGTATGAAAATTTGCATATAACTGCTCATTGAATAAAGAAGATCAACCTTCTAATCATCAAATGTGAACAGATTAATTGTTGTATATAAAATGAGAAACATAAAACATGGACACTATATAAATCCTGTTAGCGATTATTTTTGTCTTAGGCACAAAAGCACCCAGGTCTGCAGAATGACCGAGAAACACCCAAGTGCAGTAGCGGAAGGACCCAACTTTCCGGTTACGAGTCAAGTGAGCGGGCAAGGTTTTGATGTCTACAGTCGAGACCCATCCATGGAGTAGATCATCGGTCATCGAGATCTCAGGGTTACCAAGTTACCCGACATATAACACAAAAGAAAGCCCTTATATTTCAAGGCTGAATCTGGGTCGTCCGATCCAGTGATGCGTGGCACAGGATCCAGTCACACCGGCATATTGGCATTCGGGAGTTCAAGGGATAAAATTTCCCGTCTCTTCACCTTTTGAAACCACAAACCCCTAAATGCCGATAGCGCCCAGGACCGGGCCCATGGTTTTGGCATTTGGTCGTAAAGGAATAGGTCTGGAGGGGGGGCACTTATGTTTATGGAAAATCCCCATCCGTTCATCCTAAGGACGCGTGTCGCAAGATCCGACCGCATCAGCGTTTCGGCATTCGGGAGTTCATGGGGTGAGAGTTTCATGTTGTTCAACATCACGAAACCCCGAACCCCGATAGCACCGAAAGCATAGAAGCTGGGGCCCGCAACATCACGAAGCATTTTTAGCCGTCCATTCAAAGGGGACACCTGGCGACAAATTGAGCCATCTTGACATTTCGCCCATCGCGACTTCAAGGTGAAAACAATAGCTCTGTTATGTCCTGATGCACGAGATGCCGGGAGAGTCCTGGGCCCGAGCCCACAGCGGTGTTGGGTGAGTTTAAGACTGTCAGATCTCAGAGGGACACATGGCACCAGGTTGAGCCACCTCGGCGTTTCGCTCATCATGATTTCAAATTGCAAGAATAGCTCCTTCCCATTCGCGAACGCTAAAAGCGCCTTGGGAATAGGCACGTGATCAGAGTCTGTGGTCACTTGGAGGAAGGAAGGAGCTGCGTAAAGAAGGCCAAAGGTGCCAAGTTCAGTTACAGAGGGGATCATTGCGATCTCCAGGTGCCATCAGACTGATTTCAATACTGTTTCTAGCATTGAAATAAATGAAGGCAAGAGCAAGTGGTTGAAACCTCCTTTCGTTCATTAAGTGAGGGGACGGAGAGTCTGGCGAGCCACCTTCTTGCAGAGGTGTTGTGTATCGATTTCCTCAAAGAAGCCATGCCAGAGTCCTCAACTCGACAGGGAGGTCTGCACATGCTAGCTGAGCACTTAATGGCTCAGCTACCCTCCTTACAGGGGCCATGCATAGTAAAGGTGACACTTAAAGAAAGATATTGGTATGAGTTTGACTGAACGGACACCAAGCTTTGAATGACTGAACACGCCTCTGCGAGGTGAATTTTCCTGGGTATATAGACTCAGTTTTTTGTATTTTGAAAGTATCGATGGTAGAGCAGAGCTCTCGATTGTAAAGTTTTAGCAGACATTCTAGCTTTCTGGTCATACATCTGTATATGAGATTTCTTATTTTATAACAGACAGTCTTCTTAATCCATCTAAATTTTCGTCTCATGCTAGGAGAGTTCGTGAACGAATGATTCGTGTGGATCATTGCAATTATGTCATGATAAAGGATTTATTTATGCATTATTGTATTCTCCGATTTTCTATGTTTGAGCACAAGAAGATCTTGTGTTTGGATGCCTTCTTCTACAGTCTGTTGGAAACCTGATGTTTACTACAGACCTTTGCATCTCCCTGATATAAGTCTTCCCCCTACTCACCCTTACTACACCTCACTGTCTGAAGTTATCTAAGACCTCACTTGCCCATACATGCCTGGCCTAGTTTCAAAGTTGGAACCACGTCGTTTGAGTTAACCTCCATCCGATCACTCCATTAAACAAATTGTGACATAAACTGATGGGCATTGAGCTCTGCTCCTGCTGCAATCCAGGAGTGACTTCTGACGCTAACATTTCTGGCGCCATTGTCGGGGATGAAGTTGAATATTTTCCTCGGGATTGAACGACAACGATTAACTAATTCTGAAGGTGCATCAGATATCAGAGTTATCAAGATTGCTGCTGTGCACCTGGCGACTCCATTGTGACGACCCCACTAGGGCGAACCTGCCATATTAATTGTGGCTTTCAGGGGCAGACATACACGGTCTCATCCACAGTTGCCTCTAGCTACGCCTAAAATGGATCCAGAAGTGGTGCTCAGAAAGGGAAAGGCCTCTGAAGAAGAAGCATCCACCACTGAACCAGGTAATCCACCATATCCTTCTGTGGGAACTCCTTTTTCTCATCCTCAGTTTCTTGACAGACCTGTTTATGAAGTTTCCCATTTCCTAAATTTCGAGAGTGTTCCTGTTGAGTTTTCCTCTCTTGGTCTGGGACCGGAGGGACAAAACCTTGTCACTCCCCTCTCCCCTGAAACTGTACCTTGGCGTAGACCCGGGACCACAGAAGATTTCTCCACTCCTATCTTTACAACTCCTTCAAAAATAAAAACACCTACTGACTTGAGCTTGTTACCCTTCTCCTTAAACCCCCTCTTGTTTCCCACTCCACTTCGGGACTCATTCCCAGTAGCCCCTTCGTGACCTCCTTCTCCTCCCAGCTCTCCTCCACCCAATATTCCTATGGCTGGTGCTAATACCCCCTTGAATAGGATGGATGCCATAGTTGCTGCTAGATATGCTCCTTTAGTCCTACCCTATCCTATGAATCCTCTTCCTGCTGGGGATTACTTGAAATACATGCCCAAGTTCATTGGGGAAGGAGACATGACTGTCGAAGAGCACCTGGCTGCTTTCTATAGTTATGCAGACAACCTCAACATTGAAAATGAAGATGTCTGGATGAGAGTCTTCGTCCAAAGCCTGGATGGTGAGGTGAGGAAGTGGTTTAGAGGATTGGCTCTAGGGTCTATTGCTGGGATTGAAGCTCTAGATAGTGCTTTCCTGAGGCAGTGGGGAGATAGGAAGGATTTCATGTATTACATGATAGAGTTCGGGTCTTTGAAGAAGATGGAAGGAGAGTCTGTCTCTGACTTCTCCAAAATATTTAATAAGATGCATAACAAAATCCCTGCCGAGATAAAGCCCTCAGAAGCCTCAACTAAGATTTTGTATGCTAGCGCATTCGGCCCCGATTTCTTCCTTTTGTTGAGAGAAAGAAGAGCCACCTCCTTAGCTCAAATGCAAGATGTGGCCATAGAGGTGGAATCCAATGTGTTAGCAGCTGATAGACTGAGGAACAAGGCTGATGCAGATAGGAGAAAAGGCAGGTCGGAAGCCTCAACTTCTGGATCATTGGTGCCTCACCCTCAAATAGATGAACTGACCAAGATGGTGAAGTCCCTGTCTCCAGAGATGGAGAGAATGAAGGTCGAGGGGAGGCAAGCATATAAGGGCCCTCAGAACGCCGAAAATAAAGGAGGTTTCAGGAGGCCAAATAATTTTACTCCCCCGAATGTGCAAAGAGAGAAGGGAAGAGACAGGGAAGACCAGAAAATTCAGGCCCCTTTTCAAAACAATTTTGTGGCCGAGGGGGAAGAAAGAGAAATAGATGAGCTTGATCCTGAAATCCATTGCTTCAGAGACACTCCTCCATTTCCTCATATCACTCAATCAACATATGAGGAATCTCTCATTGACAACCAGCTAAATGAGTTGAGAAAGGAAAACAAGACTAGTAGCCGCCAAGGCAGGTATGACCTGAGGTCCCAAAAGAAGGCAGTAGCACCTGATGCCCCTGAGTAGCTCACTAGAACGGAGGAGCCTGCTAATGAATCAGTAGAAAATCGTAGAGGTAAGAAGACCCAACCCCTCTCTCCCATTATCCAGAGTCATGTTCCCGAAATAAGAGAAATCCCAAAGTTCTCATCTTCTTTTAATTTCGAGCATGAAATTCAAAAAATCAGAATCCCTGTGCCCCTGACAGAATTGATTAAACATGAAGGGTTCAAAGAACGCTTCTCTGAGATTTTATAGTCTAAGGTCTCGAGCCTTCCAACGGACTTCATTAATTTGCAATATGAAAAGCCTGAAGTTATCCTAGGTCCTATGGTAGAAGACAAGAATGATTCATCCCCTCCCTTCTACACTTCCTTGAACATACATGACAATGTATTGCACAATTGCTTAATGGATTCATGGGCTTCTCACAACCTCATGCCCAAGACTGTCATGGAAGAGTTAGGACTAGAAGTCACCCGAGCCTATCACGACCTCTATTCCTTTGACTCCAGAAAATTTCAATGTCTAGGAGTTATCAAAGACCTAGTCGTGACCTTGTTTCAACTGCCCATGAAAAGTGTGGTCATGGACATTGTAATGGCCAATGTCGCCCCCAATTTCGGTATGTTGTTATCAAGATCTTGGATAAAGAGACTGGGGGGAACCTTGTAGATGGACCTCACATATGCTACTATTCCAGTGTTTGGAGGAGAGCATAGAAGGCTATACAGAGAAGCCTAGCTGGCATATATAATCAGTGATGAGGCCAACCTGACCAATCATCCCATCTTTGCCTTGGACACTGATTTAGGATCCAGTTTACTGCAAATCACCCATGCCCCCGAGCCTCCTCTCAAACTTAGAAAGCAGCCCACTTCTCCTCCGGAACTTCCTCCTTCCATCACCCCTGTTTGGAAAATGTTTTTTGATGGAGCCTGTTCCCAGGAAGGCGCTGGTGCTGGGGTGTTTTTTGTGTCACCTACCCAGGAAACCGTATCTCTATCATACAAATTAGAATTTGAAACCACAAACAATGTGGCAGAATATGAATCCTTTGTTCTAGGATTAAGAGCTGGAAGGGAAATGAAAATTCAGGAGGTAGCAGTGTTTGGAGATGCAGAGTTAGTGGTCCAACAGATCAGAAGCGCTTATCAGGCTAAGAACCCTTGACTCAGAAATTACAGGAATGAAGCATGGGACCTAATCGACAATTTCTTCTCAGCTTTCAATATCTCTTTTATTCCAAGAGAGGATAATGCTGTGGCGGATTATTTAGCCGTCTCAGCCAACTTGCTCAAAGTTTCTCTACCGTCCATAGTTAACTCTGAAGTTGAAATAAGATATAGGCCCTCTGTACCGGATAATGTCAAGCATTGGAAGGTATTCGAAGATGATCAAGAAATTGAAAGATTTCTCTGTTCCGTTGATGAATTTTCTATGTTACACATCGATCAGGATCCTAACACAGAAGGTGACCCTCACCCTGAGATGTCTTTAAATAGAATTGCTAACCACCAGATTATTCAGCTACCGAGCAATCACATTTCGAGGGGACTAGTCCTGTTGGAAAGATTGTTTGATGGGAACGACGTGGCAGTAAAGGATGGAGTTTCGGATGAAGATGCTGATACAGCTGAATGCAACATTGGTTCACAAGAGGAGCCTAGGTTCGTCAAATTGTCAAGCAGTTTGACCAGAGAACAGAGGGCCGAATATACACAATTGATGAGAGAGTTCACTGATGTGTTTGCATGGACATATGAAGACCTCAAGACATATAACACATCTTTCATTGAGCATAAGATCTCGTTGAAAGAAGAGGCTAGGCCATTCAGGAAAAAGCTAAAGCAGATAAATCCCATGTTGCTGCCCATTATGGAGAAAGAAGTAAAAAGGTTGTTGGATGCACAAATCATTGTCCCCTTGAGATATTCCGAGTGGGTGGCCAATTTGGTCCCAGTAAGGAAGAAAAGTGGAGAAATCAGGCTCTGTGTCGATTTCAAGAATCTGAACAGAAGCTCAAAGAAAGACAATTACCCCCTACCTAAGATGGAACACATACTGCAGAGGGTAACTGGTGCATCCAAGATATCCATGATCGATGGGTTCTCTGGCTATAATCAGATATCGGTCATGCCTAAGGACAGAGAGAAGACAACCTTCACCACTCCTTGGGGCACATTCATGTATGCCAAGATGCCATTTGGACTAATGAATGCAGGAGAAACATTTCAGTGAGCCATGGATATGGCCTTCATCGGGGAGAGGGACCGGTTCGTGGTGATCTATCTCGATGACATCACAGTCTTCTCCAGCTCAGACAAGGAACACTACCGCCACTTAAGGAAAGTTTTCATGAAATGTCGGAGGTTTGGTCTGTCCCTAAACCCCAAGAAATCTTTGTTCGCTATGTAGGAAGGAAAGTTGTTGGGCCATATAGTATCAGCAGAGGGAGTGAGAATTGATCCCAGCAGGGTGGAGGCAATTCAAACCTTATCACTTCCCAGGTCTAAAAAAGAGGTTCAGGCCTTTTTGGGGAAAATTAATTTTCTAAGGAGGTTTGTCTCAAATTTTTTCGATCTAGTGAAACACATCATAGCCATGCTCAGGAAGGGAAACGAGGTGAAATGGACCACTGAGCCCAGGGCATATTTTGACCAAATAAAAAGGGCATTGACTGACACACCTGTGCTAATCAGTCCTGACTATTCCAAGGAATTCCTAATTTTCTCCTTTGCTTCTTTAGATACAGTGGCAGCGGTCTTGTTACAGAAAAATGAGAAGGGGCATGAGCAACCCATCGCTTTCTTCAGCAAGGCATTAAGAGATGCGGAGGCCAGGTATGAGATCATGGAGAAGCAGGCCTATGCCTTATTGAAAGCCCTCAAAGATTTTAGGATCTACGTCTTGCATTTGAAGGTGACATCATACGTTCCTTTAGCCTCCGTAAAGGACATTCTTGTACAGACAGACATAGATGGGAGAAGAGGCAAATGGATAGGAAAAATTCTAGAATTTGACTTGGAAATAAAGCCCACCAAGTTGGTTAAGGGGCAAGGTATAGCCAAGCTACTAGCTGAATCCAACCATGAAGCCTTGGGAGTCAACTTCCTCAACACTCGCTCAGGAACTCAGCAAGCTGAGCTACCCAGCCCAGGCTCTCAAGATGTCTTATCACTGGCAGATTGTGCCTGGTATCATGACATTCTGTACTTTCTGCAGGAATTGAAGCCTCCAGATGGAATGGGTAAAAGCAGGGCAAGAGCTTTAAATCTCAAGGTGGTCAGGTATTGTCTCATTGAACAAGTTTTGTACTGGAGAGATCCTTTGGGGATGCTGCTGAGATGTTTGAACCCACCAGAAGCCTAGAAAGTTATGTTTGATTTCCATAAAGGCCTTTGTGGGGGGCATCATTTCTCGAAGACCACAACTCATAAGATCCTCAGGGATGGATATTACTGGCCTACTTTATTCGATGATGTCTGCAGAAGAATCAGAGCTTGCATCAAATGTCAAAGGTTCTCAGGAAAGCAGCAGCTCAAATCATTGCCATTGAAGCCTATAGTATCTCCAGCACCTTTTCAGCAGTGGGGGTTGGACTTCATTGGAGAAATTCATCCTCCCTCAAGTAGTCAACACAGATGGATCTTGACAGCAATAGATTATTTCACCAAGTGGATAGAATTTGTCCCCACCAGAAGTGCATCTCACAAAGTAATTATCAGCTTCCTGGAAGATATCAAAGCCAGATTTGGCTGTCCCAGCAGGATAGTCACCGATAATGTTGCTTCTTTCAAGTCTGAGCCTCTAATTAAGTTCTGTAAGAAGTTCTATATCTCACTAATTCACTCCACCCCCTACTATCCCCAGGGCAATGGTTTAGCAGAGTCTTCCAACAAAAGCCTAAAAAGGATCATCAAAAGGCTGTTGGAAGACAACAAAAGGGCCTAGGATTCAAAGTTGAAGTTTTCTCTATGGGCTAATTGTTTGACAACAAAGAAATCTCTGGGCACTTCGCCTTTTCAGCTAGTCTACGGAGCAGAGGCAGTTTTTCCTACTCAACTCGCCTTACCTGTGGAGAAATTCTTTCAAGACTATGAAGGAGAAATAGATCATATGATCAGGAGGATTCATCAGATAGTAGAAGTGCAGTAGATCAGAGAGTAGGTGAAGACCGCAGCTCATAATCACCAGGAAAAGATCAAGCAGGCTTTCGACAGGAAGGCCAGGAAGAAGGAGTTCGAGATCGGGGACTTGGTACTTAAGTGGGACGCCCCCAGGCAAGATAAAGGCAAACACATCAATTTTGACGCCCTCTGGATTGGTCCCTTCAAGATCTCTGAGATTTTCTCCAACAACACGTATGGGTTGCAAGATCTAGAGGGTGAAGAGGTTTTCAATAGCCCAGTGAATGGGTATTTTTGAAAAAATGTTTTGTTTGAGCCTTAAACGGCTCCCTTGTTTGTAAATATTGTCCTCTAAGTTTCTTGTTTATTTTTCGTTTGCATGTTTTCAGCTTAATAAGTGACTCCATAGCCCAATAGAAAGGCACTGAAACTGCGGAAGGAGTTCTTACAGCATCGTAGGGACGACTCTATCCCCCATGGAGCCTAATGTTAGAGATTATTTTTGTCTTAGGCACAAAAGCACCCAGGTCTGCAGAATGACCGGGAAACACCCAAGTGCAGCAGTGGAAGGACCCAACTTTCCGGTTACGAGTCAAGTGAGCAGGCAAGGTTTTGATGTCTACAGCCGAGACCCATCCACGGAGTAGATCATCGGTCATCGGGATCTCGGGGTTACCAAGTTACCCGACATATAACACCAAAGAAAGCCCTTATATTTCAAGGCTGAATCTGGGTCATCTGATCCAGTGACGCATGGCACAGGATCCAGTCACACCAGCATATCGACATTTAGGAGTTCAAGGGGTAAAATTTCTTGTCTCTTCACCTTTCGAAAACACAAACCCCGAAATACCGATAGCTCCCAGGACCGAGCCCGTGGTTTTGGCATCTGGTCATAAAGGAACAGGTCTGGAGGAGGGGCACTTATGTTTATGGAAAATTCCCAACCATTCATCCTAAGGATGCGTGTCGCAAGATCCGGTCGCATCGGTGTTTCGGCGTTCGGGAGTTCATGGGGTGAGAGTTTCGTGTTGTTCAACATCGCGAAACCCTGAACCCCGATAGCGCCAAAAGCATAGAAGTTGGGGCCTGCAACATCACAAAGCATTTTCAGCCGTCCATTCAAAGGGGACACCTGGCGACAAACTGAGCCATCTCGGCGTTTCGCCCATCGCGACTTCAAGGTGCAAACAACAGCTCCGTTATGTCCCGATGCACGAGATGCCGGGAGAGTCCCGAGCCCGGGCCCACAGCGGTGTTGGGTGAGTTCAAGACCGTTAGATCTCAAAGGGACGTGTGGCACTAGGTTGAGCCTCCTCGGCGTTTCTCTCATTGCGATTTCAAATTGCGAGAATAGCTCCTTCCCATTCGCGAACGCCGAAAGAACCTTGGGAATAGACACGTGATCACAGTCCATGGTCACTTGGAGGAAGGAAGGAGCTGCGTAAAGAAGGCCAAAGGTGCCAAGTTCAGTTACAGAGGGGATCATCGCGATCTCTAGGTGCCATCAGACCGATTTCAATACTTTTTCTAGCATTGAAATAAATGAAGGCAAGAGCGGGTGGTTGAAACCTCCTTTCGTTCATTAATTGAGGGGACGGAGAGTCTGGCGAGCCACCTGCTCACAGAGGTCCTATGTATCAATTTCCTCAAAGAAGCCATGACAGAGTCCTCAACTCGACAGGGAGGTCTGCACACGCTAGCTGAGCACTTAATGGCTCAGCTACCCTCCTTACAGGGGCCATGCGTAGTAAAGGTGACACTTAAAGAAAGATATTGGTACGAGTTTGACTGAAGGGACACCAAGCTTTGAATGACTGAACACGCCTCTGTGAGGTGAATTTTCCTGAGTATATAGACTCAGTTTTTTGTATTTTGAAAGTATTGATGGTAGAGAAGAGCTCCCGATTTTAAAGTTTTAGCAAACATTCTAGCTTTCTGGTCATGCATTTGTATATGAGATTTCTTATTTTATAACAAACAGTCTTCTTAATCCATCTAAATTTTCGTCTCATGCTAGGAGAGTTCGTGAACGAATGATTCGTGCGGATCATTGCAATTATGTCATGATAAAGGATTTATTTATGTATTATTGTATTCTCCAATTTTCTGTGTTTGAGCGCAAGAAGATCTTGTGTTTGGATGCCTTCTTCTATAGTCTATTGGAAACCTGATGTTTACTACAGACCTTTGCATCTCCCTGATATAAGTCTTCCCCCTACTCACCCTTACTACACCTCACTGTCTAAAGTTATCTAAGACCTCACTTGCCCATACATGCCTGGCCTAGTTTTGAAGTTGGAACCACGTCGTTTGAGTTAACCTCCATTCGATCACCCCATTAAACAAATCGTGACATAAACTGATGGGCGTCGGGCTCTGCTCCTGCTACAATCCAGGAGTGACTTCTGATGCTAACAAATCCCATCACATCAACTTGTAACAAATCATGATATCTAAGGTAGTCAAAATTTGATTACAAATCAAAATGAGCAAAACTTGAGCAAAAATATGATATATTGAAGCTAAAGCTGTGCAAATATCCACTTTCATTCAAGTTTGTCAATCACAAATCCATAGTTTCTACTCCCAGGCAGTGATGGTCCTTGTTTATAAAATAATACATTTATAAAGGCCATAGGATCAAAACATTCCTTGTGGAAATCATCAAGGTTGTTGCAAAAATTGTGGGAAATAGAACCTCCCAAATTCCCATTTCTATCTAAAACTAACAGCCTAATCTAAAACCATGTAAAGAAATAGCATATTCAGAGATGCTACTATCGATCAAATCTCCTTTAGAATTTGTATGTACCTAAAAACACACAAGAATACATGATTTCAGATTGCATTTTAATTGTAAAACCAAAAAAAATCGAATTTTAGTAACTAGCTATAGAATCTCACGATTCTGTTAGCTAGTTATAATTATAACCAGAATCATGTTTTATCAAATCAATCTAAATAGAAATAGATGCAATTTGAGCAAACAAATCTTGTATTCTAATTCAAAACAAAACAAAATCATCTTAAAAATACCATACCTCAGATTCAGGGTTTCATTTTAATCAAGCTATTTTCGAATTGATAATGGCAGTGGCCACCTCCACGTTTTTAAAGACAATAGAGCCTATGGATGTATAACTTGCTAACATACTGCTTGAAAATATTTGGATTGATCAAGGGTTCATAGAAGGCTGAGGCACAAGGCTGGACGGGTGAGAGGGGTTATGAGGCACAGGCCTGGAGAAGTCACAAATGTTTCAACACTTGCAACCAGATAAAAACACACCTTTCAGCCACAGAGAAAATATGAGATTTGACCTCTAAAAGATGAGATATATCTCTGTAATGACCCAATTTCTAAGGAAACCGCTCACGAGGAAGGTAAAAGGGCTCATTTCGGTTATGGGTTTTCAAGGGTTTGATCTAATTCAAAACCATTTTCTCATAATCGCTCATGCAAAAACGTGTCTCTGGGATGCAATTATGAGGTTAGCCTAAGAAGTCTTCTCTGGCATTATCAAACAATAACAAAGTCTAGACACCATTGGGTTCAATTATCACTACAGGAGCCATGGCTAACAACAAGAAATCAATAGGGTATTCGGCGATAGGGTTTGACAGAAAAGAAACAAAGCCATTTTCCCTGAGCTTCCCTAACACAATGCAAAGGCAGGAAGGGTGGACCGTTAATGTTATGCGTGTGAGATAGTGGTGTAGATCGAGGCCATGCACTAACATCATATCAGGTTGTACTTGGAAAGACACCTTGGTGTAATAAAACTCATAACAGTTTTAAACCAATATATGCATACCCAAAAATTCCATCAATATGTCAAATAGACAATTGCCTATCCACGATTTGATCAATAAAATCGATATGTCAAATAAACCATTACATCAAAGATTTTATAAATCAAAACCACATTAACAATAATCCAACTCGAAAACAACCAGAAAACTGTTTGAACATCATTATCAATCATAAAAAATTCCAGTTTCAGATTTCTTGTTATTTAAAAGACGAAAACTGATGGCAATCTTAAAAAAAGAGAGTCACGATATTAAGGTTAAAATCTCCAATACTGTTGACAGAGCCACTATTGCCAGTAGGCGTCCATAGCCTTGATAGGGGTGTCATTTAACCCACTCTGATATCTGTATCCTGCCAAGAAGTTTTAGATCATAACGAAGGACATTTAAGGTCAAAAGATTTCATATCTAGGAATTTTCATATACCCGACATTGCTTCGCTGCCAGTGGGCCTGTTCAGTACCCCGACGAAGTTATCTTGGTGTCATGCATGCATTTACCCACTGCCAACAGACCTGTTCAGCACCCCAATGGGTTTACAAGCACTTACCATAGCTCTCTGAAGATTTATTTAATTTTAAAGATATTTAATCAAGTGGGGTGACGCTGAAAATCCTGATATTTTGGACATATTTTAATAAATTATATACCTTGAGAGAATTTTTTAACTGTCCTTCATTAATATCTAGAAACAGTTTTTTATAAACCGACCTTCGAAGGCAGGGAGACATCTTCAGAGTTGTTCTCTTAAGGAATAGGGACAACGTAAGAATAATTTTTTTATGGATGATCGTGAAAAGATTCAGTTACAGATTGAAATCAAAAAACTCTTTTCGAGCAACAAGCTTTCTTTAACATGGCTGCAAACTTCAGAAAAATATCATAATTGATGTTTTAACAATCTTCAATAGTCATTTCAGAGGGGAAATTTTTCTGTTCTCTTTGTCTGAGCTAGCCCATGATGCAGGCATGTGTGTTTCAAAAAGAAAGACTGATAAGCATAAATGGAAACAAAACACACCAGTGAAGAAAAATTGGAAAGCAAAGAAATCCAAACAAAAAAATATGTACAGAAGGTGCATCTAAAAACCGCATGCAACAAATCCCTTGGGAGACTGAAAGAAAGTAGAAAAATCTTGTTTGATGGGAAAGAAGTCCTACTCGTGGTACCTTGGGTCAGGGTTGATTCAGATTTATTTATCTCTTTACTTTCCATTTAAGATTTTCATGACGATACTGTGTTTTTGAAAATAAATGTTCAACTAAAAGCAAAGAGAAAAGGATCAAGGGGACTTCCCTAACAACAGCCGTATTATGGTTCTCGTGGTGCGCCCACTTGCGCTCATGACTGCATTATTACAAAGAGAAATAGTGAGAAAAAAACTGCAAGAAAACCTATTCCTAAACCTACCCTAACTATTAAACCAATCAAGATACTACGTGAAGTCATGCTTCCAATGTAGCCATCGGAGTAACTCAAATCCTGCAACGGAAACAAAATAAAACATTATTAATAAGAATGGTAATATATCAAAAAATGACATAAACATATCACACTTACCTTCATAATCATCATCTGAAAACAAAGTAAGCATGATCTTACCATTCCCTTGAATATTCTTGATGTATGAATCCTCCAGCCATTGTGCAATCTTGTCGTGATAAGGGTCATAATGGCATGGGGGAGTGTAAGTAGGTTTGAAAAACTTGTCAAGATTACGAGGAAATGAAATAACCATCAGCCAAGGCTGAAATGCCCCATCCTCCTAACAATTCTCTAAGTGTTCATTAATTTCTTCACATGGAGGATCTAAAAGAAATATGTCACGCCTACTTCCAAGATACTTAGGTAAAAGGAAAGCAAGCAGAACTTTATCTTTATTATGAATTTTTTTTATATATGAATATTCAAGCCATCCTAAGATCCTGTCACAAAAATGACGATGCAAACCATGAGTTTGATGAAACAAATATATCAATGGGAAACTCATCATAGGAGGATTTGTGCAATCAATTAGATCATTGGTTTGAATGTTTCCTTTGATGAGATTGATTATTTCAAAATGTGAAGCATAAACATTAAGATTCGAGCTAATCAAAGAAC
>JZKD02S0267078.1:445007-490868 GCA_000966675.3 Picea glauca | reverse complement strand
TGTGTGTTTAGTCCTTCATCCCTGACACAATACCATATGGTTCTATGATCCTCATAGCATCTTGGGTCAGACCTTCTTTAGCCTTGGTTGAAGATTGATATGCCCATGCTTTGGGGATTTTGTTGGTCAACTCTGGACGAACCCTGGGTATTAACCCCCCAAGATTAAGAAGGATGTGCGCAAGCATGAAACAACCCAACACCCTATATTGAGGACCTCTTCTATAAAACTACGTCCTTTTCCAACTATGCCTGAGCATATGCTGCTAAGTCCTCTATGGAAGGTAGGACCTGCTTCTCCTCATGATCCAATAGGAGGGATCATAGATTTTGGGATTCTCCACATTCACTAATAAGTAAATGTGCACATATGGATGTAGACTCATTCTATAGGAATTATCTCCCACCTTTTCCAATACCTCAAAACGACCATACCCCAGAGACTTGATATTCTTACTAAGACCTTTTAGTCTTTCCTTATTAAGTTGTAACCATACTCTGTATCACACTCTAAATGTTCTCTCTCTTATATATTGTTCATGTCTAGCATTTTACTTTTCATGTGACTTATTCAATGTCTCTGGTACTTGTGAATGGATCTTCTTGATATTCTCCACAATTTTTTCTAATTTTAATGCATCTCCCATGAGGTCCTCCCTCACTCCTCCTTCCTATCCATATAAACCATCTAAGGGTGAAGGTGGAAAATATACAAAGAAAGTTTCAAAAGGTGAATTACCAGTAGAAGTGTGGACTACTCTATTATAAGAGTCTTGAATATATATCATATTTTCATCCTAGGTCTTCAGATGCTTCTGATTATAACCCCTAAAACGTTTCACCAAATTCCTGTTGACTACTTCCTTCTGCCCATATATTTTTTTATGGAATGTTGTAGAAATTTTGAGCTTAGTGTCCATATTCTCCCACAATGTTCTCTAGAAGGAACTAAAAAATATGATGTCTATTGGATAGGAAGCTTTGGAAACAGTTTTGCATTTTTCATCTTTGATATAGTTTTGAGGAAAAGTACTAAGTAAAGGAAAAGTGCATGGAACAATAAGGAAACCTAGAGAGTGCGCAACTAAGGCGCATCTAGGAGGATAGTGCATAGATGGAGGAAAGTCCGCAGAAGCAAGACAACATGTAGACAAGAGAATAAATAAAATAGAAGGATAAAGCCGACAGAGAATAAAGAATTATAGCGTGAAATTCTAGAAATAGAAGAACAACAGAAAAATAACATGCAAATTGAAAAGAAGAAGAATACAGTCAAATAGCTAGTTAACTGAACTGGCCATGCATTGCAATGGGGTAATTTTGGGATAAATAGACCAGGGTTTTATCCCTATATTTTTGTATAAATATGTAAGGGTTTGGGATATTAGGGGCTCTCTCTGCTAGGTTCATTTCCATGTAATTTATGTGATGTTATGTTTCATAGTTCTTAAATGTAGCAGTCGGTGGATGAGAAGAATTAATAAAGGAATGATAAAAAGTTGATACAGAATCATGTATTGTCTATATTTCTATGTGTGCTTATGAATTCTATTTTTATGCATCATGTAATAGATTTGACTTATGATTAAATATGGTGCAATGTTCATGACTGTGATCGTAATGAATATATGTAATAATTGGAAATATGTTGATTGTAGGAATTTGAATCCTAAGTAAATTAATATTGAATATAACAGAATCACACACATAGATGTAATAAGGAAGAATGAACCGAATGTTTGCCTCCCATTCCCTTACTACTGTAGAAGCCTGCTATTCGCAGTCCTAATAGATACCTCAGGTGATACTTCATCTACGCAAGCAGGTGATGTCGAAAGGGCCGGTGTATGGTGGGTTTTGTTGGTCATGGATAAACTGAACCTAGGGTCTTACAACCCACACACAAAGGTGCCAACAAATGGTTCCATTGTCAAGACTGGAAATTTGTGATTAAGGGGATGTTTTGGAGGCCAAATAAGAATTAGATATCATAATGGTTGGAAAGGAAGGAGCAAGATTTTTCTCAATAGGACAACATAAACCCTCGGATGAGTGAAAAGAAATGGATGCAAAGGTATGTGTTCACATATCTTCATGAAATTTTCTTTGGAGAGTTTCCAATTATTTTGATTGAGTGGCTAGAAAGGCAAGTGGAGAAAATTGGAAGGTACAACATTGTAGCATCAAGAAATTGGACTCCTGAATTGGTAAGAAAACTGAATTCTACAAGTAACCCCACTACTCAAGAATTTTATTTTTGGTTGGATAGCATACTAGGAGGTTATGTTAAAGAATTTGCAGTAGATTGTATTCAATCATATGGTGTCACAGAAATGGATTTTTTTAAATTAATGTGTGGGAGGTTCTTGAAATTATTAGTCACATGGATAAATATGTTATTGTGTGAAAGTCACATGATGAGAATGGAATCCAACTACTAAGGGGTTCGTGCACATAGGGGAGCTGGCTGATGATAGGAGGACCGTCTGAGAACATGAATATGAAAGAGACAGGGAGGGACTAAGGATGCAAGAAGAGGGTATACCAGAGGAAGAACACGAGTTTGTAGAGTTGTGTAGTGTAAGGAGGTACAAGAGGAAAAAGTATGGAGATGAGAAAGGAGAGACACATAGTGATCCAGAAAGGAGAGAAGATTGTGCACTAGTCTAAATCATAGAGGTACAATACATAGGAGGAGAAGAAGAGGAGTTTCAGTCCATTCCAATAATAGAAGAACCAATAAGTCCAACTTAGATAGGATCATGTGTTGAATCCACGACCCCATGTACGTCACCACACTCAGAAATAACTGTTGAACATTTGTCAAAACAAATTGTAGTTATCCAAGGAGGACCGAGTAGTAGTAGTCAGAGTAGTGGAATTATTGCACAGAGTCAGAATTAGAGTCAACCAACATCATAAGAGAAGGAAGAACAAGAAAAAATTGATGAGGAGTAGGATGAAGAGCAAGGAAAGGATCAAACAAATGGCACAGGTGATTTTCCTGGCACATTGGTAGTCCCTGAAGCAAGATTAAAATGTAAGGATAATTGAGAAGAACAATCAGGAGGGGCGTGCAAGAAAGACAAGGCATAGAGGAATACCCTATTTGATATACTAACTAATGATGATATGGATAGAATTGGTTACCAGATACAGGATACAATAGAAGAAATATGGGAGGAAGAAACAAGGAAGCAAGAAGAGCAACAAAAGAAAGTGTAGGATCATATAGGAGTACTTTAATAGATGTTGGAAGCATCAAGCATTATGAAAGAGTACAAGTTCGGGGAAGGATCATCCATAACGCCAAGGAGAGAAGAAGAAAGCATGCAGTCAACCCTGACACAGGTAATAATAGGGAATAGAACCTTACAGATTGAGATAGATGAGCCATATTTTCCAATGGGTGTGTTACAGGAGCAAGTAAATGCGTTGGGTCATCTCAATCTAGTCATATCAAGGATTTCCATGCAAATTTTATAGGACTTGCCAGTAGGGATGGTGTAAGAAATCAGGAATAGAGGAGAGGAAGAACATAGAGAGTTGGAAAGAACAAGGGATGAAAGATCCCATTTACAAGAGAAATATGACAAAACACTTCAACAATGGAGGGAAGTTGAAGGAAGAGTAGAAGAAGTGTTGATGAATACATACAAGTATGAGAAGAGGCCCACGAAAGCATTAAAGGAAAAGGACGAGGCTGAAGGGATAGCGCAGAAGACACAAGTAGTCATCCAGAAATTGTACAAGGAAGTACCATAAGTTCCCCTAGTAGTAGAAGCTACTATGGAGGAGAAACTGTTGAATATTGGTGAAGTCATTAAGGGATTCAGGGAGCATATCCAGGACTTACAGTTGAGTAGCATGCCAGGAATGCCACTAGAGGTGCATGAAGGTAGAGAGAGAATGGAAACCACAACAGTTGCACACATTAAAAATATAGAGGGCTAATGTGCAAAACTCTATGAGGAGAATGCGCAGGTGTGGAAATAATTGATAGAAGACCTAGAGATCAAGGCCAAGGAGGCCAATCTAAGAGAAGCACAAGAATAGACACACTAGGAAGATGATAGAGTGGCTACACTAACACTAGTGAAGCATATGTCATCCATTTTGGCTCAGCGGAAGGCACAGGTAGAAGTGGTGAGAATGAGGGATCAACAAAAGATCCTTCAATAGATAATGGGACCAATGCAAGAAGAGGTAGTGAGGGTAATTGGAGAATTGGCCATAGTGTAGGGTAAGGTCAAGCAGGAAGCGATTAAAGCAAAGGAAAAACTTACAAACTTTACCACGTAGGGGGAAAAGGAGATAACAACAAAAGCCAAAATCATCAAAGATATGGAGGTAGAAAAGGTTGCCTCTAGAGAGCACGCAGTTGAGGCACATCTAGGAGGACAGTGTGTATATGGAGGAAAGTGTGCAGAAGCAAGACAACATGCAGACAAGAGAATAAAACAAATAAAAGGATAATTAAGATGACAGAAAATAAAGAAAGAGAATAAACCATGACACTATGGCATTCCATAAATAGAAGAATAGCATAAAAGCAAGATGCATATTGAAAAGAAGAAGAAAGCAACCGAACAACCAGTTAACTGAGTTGGCCATGCATTGTAATGGGGTATTTTTGGGATAAACTGAATAGGGTTTTAGCACTATATTTTTGTATAAATATCTAACGGGTTAGGATATTAGGGGCTCTCTCTGCTACGTTCAACTCCATGTAAGTTATGTGATGTTATGTTCTATTCGATGTTATGTTCCATAGTTCTTGAATGTAGAAGTTGGTGTATGAGAAGAATGAATAAAGGAATGATAAAGAGTTGATACATAATCATGTGTTGTCTATATTTCTATGTGTTCTTAAGAATTTTATTTGTATACATCGTAGAATAGATTTGTCTTATGACTAAATATGGTGCAATGTTCATGATTGTGACAGTAATGAATCTATGTAATAATAAGAAATATGTTGATTGTAGGAATCTGAATCCTAAGTAAGTTAATATTGAATAGAACATAATCGCGTGCATAGATGTAATAAGGAATACTAAACCGAACATTTTCCTCCCATTCCCTTACCACTGCAGAATCCTGGTTCTCATAGTCCCAATAGATACCTCCCGTGAGACTTCATCTGCACAAGCAATTGATTCCAAAAGGGCCGGTGTCTGGTGGGTTTTTTTGGTCATAGATAAACCTAACCTAGGGTCTTACAACCCATGAAAAAAATTACAAACAATGTCCTTGTCTAAGATGATTCTCCTTGGTATCCCAAAGTGAACCCAAACCTATTCAAAGAACAAGTTTGTTGTTTCTTTTCCCTTGATGGTTTTTTTACAAGGCATGAGAATGCACATTTTTATGAACCTGTGAACCACCACAAATAAATAGTCATGACCCTTTTGTGTGTTTGGTAAAGCACCCACAAAATCCATGGAAATTCTTTCCTAACATCTAATGGGTACTAGTCAGGGATGGTATAGACCTTGCTTCCTGTTACTAGGCTTGCTCATACAACAAAGTATACATCCTCTAATATACCATGCTACATATTCTCGCATTTTGGCCCAGTACCTTAATGTTGCGTTATTCTTTAAAAAAAAATTGGTGATGTATGTGCTTACCTTAATGTTGTGCAACATGGATTTTTCAATGAATTTATTGGTTTAAGACTTCTAATTCTATGATCTCTTTGCATTGAAGTATGGGACAATATTGTATTACATTAGACTTGATGGTGTGTCCTCTTTAACTCGCTTTATCACACAAAAGTCTCAGCTACACTTCGGGTGAGACCTCCTTCCCTTGTAGAAGGTTGACTATTCCAATGCTACTAGACTACAAGGGAGCCTTTGTTGGTAACCTTCAAGAACCCTGGTCTCTGATTTTGCGCCAACAATAGTTTCGTTGTTAGGACCTGATTTTTAAGCGAGCCTTTGGAGGATGGAACATCACATATTTAAGTATGGTGTTGAAAATTGGTGGGAACAATAGTGTGATGAGTTCATATTTCAAGAAACTGAGTTACAACAAAAAAGTTTGAGGGTTGTGAAGGACACAGTATTTTAATCTAAACCAGTCAACAATTAGTACAAAATTTATTGGATCTGGTTTTTGGAGGAAGTATTTTAGTGGCATGACTAGTTGCAAGAAGCACTAGAGTTTAAAGATCATGTTAAGAGAAGAATTCATCATCCCTATGCATAGTTAGCATACCTTCATTGATTGGATCACTAGATTTGTCAAGCCATGTATTTATGGTTACAAATTACCCATGAGGGATACATCATTGAATTTTCTACAGAGAACCATCATTATTTCTCAAAGGAAGAAGAAGTATTTTATGAGGGATCTTGAGGAATATTACTATGGTAAATATTGATGTAGATTGATATCTTGTTGGTAGAAGAGGGGATGTTTTTGGTTCCTTTGGTTTCAATGGCAGTGTAAATCCTTTGTGCATGAGGGTTGGGTGATCCAAGTGAGGGTCCATGATTTAGGATACAAAATTTCTTGATGTATGGGCGGTCCTCGTGGGAAGAGTGTCAGAGACAAGAGGGCTCATAAAATGGTTTTGGTTCTTGAAAAGAGGTGGCGAGAATATATGTGAAAGTTGATGAAGAGACCTGATCAATCATGGAAGGAGATCAACCTCGAGAGGAGTCATAAAAGAGAGTTTGATAAGTTGATAGAGTTGCAGACACGTGGAAGGTTGAACAACCAATGATTGAAGGAGAGGTTTGGAGAGAAAGGTTAGATTTTTGGAGAGAGTAGTTGAGGTGAAGAAAATTTAGAAGAAAGAATCAAGATAGGAGGCACCACCAAGGAACAAGACTCAGATGTAACCTCTGAAGAAGTTGTGGGACATCCAACTCCTCCAGCACCCGAAGATGTGAAGAATACCACAGGACCTGATATGATAAAGCATCCTAATGTGAATAGAAGGGTTAAAGAATCCCATCCCAATGACACATGAACCAACCTTGGATTTCCTAGTCGCTCAACAGAATCTTCAAATTCAGTAAATTCTACAATAAACTCTCCAATCATTTTTGTCATTTCTCCTCATTCTAGTCCAACCAGTTCGAGTGGTAGCAGTATTATTAGTGTGACAATTTCTTTAGATTTATCACAACCAGGACCATTAGGATATATCTTGATAGGGTCCCCAAGTCCTCCTATGACGCATCAACACGTCGGATCCCTCACTCGATACCCATAATGTTTTGGTAAAGGGGATGAGGATGTTGAACAACATTGGTTCCTTTTGTGAGGCCATTTTGCGGTCTCATGGGACTTTGGATGCTAATAAACTAGTCGAGTTTCAGACCACCTTGAGAGGTCGTGATTTGAAATAGTATATGAAATCAATTGAACCAGGGACCCCAAAAGGACACGATTTCATTCTTGTTGAGTTCAAACATCGATTCATAGAATAATTCTATTTACCCCAGTCAGAACAACATGCCCTATTTTAGTTGTGATATACTAAACAGAGAGATGTCGAGTCTTCCTCGGAGTACAACGAAATATTTAAATATGCGATATGGAAATCGACCAACCTATCCATGAAGACTACCAATGTGAATGGTTTATACAGGGACTACTATCATTAGCTCAGATACCATTAACCCAGTAGTGCATAACTACATTAAGGGAAGCCTTAGAACAGGTGATGAAAATTGAAGCAATGGACGACTATCCAAGAATCTTGAGGGTTATGATACCGACTAAAGACACTCATATTGCACAGTTGGAAGGTCATATTTCAACATTAATCGACAAACTTCAAGAACTGACTATTCCTAGAGTAAGTCATCCACCAGTATGGCGTACTGGTTTCTATATTGAGGGTCATACAGTGATGGAATCTCCTATAATAAGAGGTGCAGGACCCCCTCCGAAATCAATGGCACCTCCACCAGTAGGACTATCTGGTGGAGTTTCACAAGTCACATATACGGTGCCATTCCATGGCCCTGTGCAGTACCATGCCTTAACAAACTATCCAGGTGATGAAAATAATGAATATTGTGAAATTTGCAAAAGTCACTGGCATTCCCTGAGGCACTGCCCAATCCCACAAAAATACACCCATGTCCCAAAAATACTTTACTGTGATTTATGTGGATCACCTACTCCCACCACCAAGAAATTTCTTGCTCTGGATTCTCTTGTGGAAATATTGGATCAATCTGCATTCATGGTAGATGAAGTTCCTAAAGGCTTTGGATGAGGACGTAGAGGTGGTGGAGGTTTGAAAGGTGGAAAAAATGGTGAAATAGGACAATTTAGGTGTTATAATTGTGATGAGTGGGGACATCTCTCTCAATATTGTCCTCTTCCAAGACATCCTAGGTGTTCCCATTGTAGAAACAATACCCATGCTACTGAGAATTTCCCTAAATTTATCGTGAAGTGGGAAGACCACACAAGGTAGCGAGACAACGACTTGATAAATTTTGAGCCCTGAACTGTCACTGAATAAAAGGCACCCAATATTAATGTTATCACTTAAGGAGGAACAAGGACTAGTGAAAATGGTTACAACTTGACTCAAAGAAATATTTTCAAGGAGATGTTTGAAGATGTTAAATATGACCCAATTTTGTAAAAATGGAGGGCCCAACAACGACAATCTCTCTCTCCTATCCAAGAAACCTCCCATGGCAGAAGAAAAGAGGGATGACAGATCAGCAAATCATATCAATATATTGCTCAAGGAATCCCTCACGCAACAAAGGAACGAGATGATGGATAATTTATCCCATATCCTTTGACGACTACTAACAACAAAGGAGGCATCTTAAACCAACAGTCACTTCGGAGGTGAGACACCTTTTAAGGGACAAGTTAAATTTGATATTCCTTTATTTGAAGTCCATATAGACATCAATGCTTTGGAAAAATGGTTAAGTCTTCTAGAGGGTTATTTCTATGTCTAATTTTTTTCCAATAGTGAAAAATTAACCTTCACACTCCTTAAGGACCTTCCCCATGTTATATATTTGTGGGAGACTTACTGTGAGCAACATGTCGAGGATGAGTCTGCAATTTTTGGTACATGAACTACTTGGCTAGATTTTATTGATTCCCTCAAGGAACAATATTACCATGTTGGAAACTATGATGACCAGTACATGATATGTACCATACTACATCAAGTAAGGGGACAAACAATGTGAGAGTTCACAAATACCTTCCATACCTTGCGCACCAAGTTGGGTATCAAATAATTTGAACACCATCTGGTTCTAAAATAATGTGGGCCTCTACATAGGTACATCAAAACAGAAATGGATATTGTGTGCATCTCATCATTGGGAGTCTCTTATCGATACATTGTCAAAATTGAGCAGAAATTTAAGTAGTAGAACAAGGGAGAGTTCAGGTCTACAAATATTCCATAGACAAAGTAGGGTAATGGTGGCCTTAAATCCCAGGGAAAAGGAAAAAGCAAGGATGAACAGTCCCAGGACAACCATTCCAATCCACTAACAAAGAAGGATAATGAGAAGTTGAAGAAGGACATTGGAAAGTGGTGTGGGTTCCACAAAATCCCTTTCCACAATATTGATGAATGTCGCTCCAAACAATCATTATTGGTTAAGATGAAATCCTTAGGGTTGGATGTTGATCCAAAATCTGATTTAGAACCAGAAAAGGCAAAATGGATCATTGACATAGAGCCTAGTGTCAGCATTGCTACCAAAAAAGTCAAGCCAGAGGAATCGGAGGAGCCTAAAGAAGGGGAGCACCTCTTCCACTCATAGATGTGGGAAAATGGGACCCCACTCCATTTCATTGTTGATAGTGGTATCTAGAATAAAATAATCTCAACAGAGTTTGTCAATAGGTTTAACTTGACAACAATGCCACATTCTCATCCATACACCATCGGTTGGCTCAACCAACTGACCAAGGGTGGAGTGAAGGAAAATTTTTTGTGGGCTGCATCCCAACAAAAATCATTCAAGGATTTGAATTTTTTCCTCTGCTTAGAACCAGTCCTTATTTTTCCAGACTTGCAACAACCATTTGATATTAATATAGAATCTTTAGATTATCCTATCGGTGCAGTCCTCACTCAGTATGGGTATCTGGTATCCTATCACAGTGAAACACTATATGATGTTGTTCGTGGAAACCCCACCTAAGACAAAGAGATGTACTCCATTACCCATGCATGAGGATAGTTGAATTAGTACATTCTAGGGAAGGAAATGATCATCCACATTAATCATAGGCCTATGCAATTCATGCAGACATAAGGAAAGTTACAGAATGACCATTATCAGAAGTGGTTCACATACTTGTAGCAATTCCACTTGAACATCAAGTACAAGAATGGAAGCAACAACCATGTCACAAATTTTCTCAATCGACCCTTGGTTTTGGCACTAACCACAGTTCTTAACTCTTATGGGCATGAGACATCTAGGTTGCCACAATATACAATAATTACTCTGAATTTTTTGCTTCCTATCAGACATTGAGTGAAGGAAAAATAGTTTTAGGATTTCATCTCTGAGATTGAATTTTGTGCCATATGATCCATCTCTATGTTCCTTCAAGAGATCGTGAAAATATGATATGGGAAGCTCATTATATCCAGGAAAAAAAACATTTTGGTGTAGACAAAACAATGACAGTACTGCAAAATCATTGTTATTGGCCAAAGATTCGATAAGATGTCTACAAGTATCAGATCTTGCACGACCTACACAATTTCCAAGCCTACCATCAAGAAAAAGGGGCTATACATCACTCTGCCTATTCCATATAGGCTTTGGGAGTCCATATCCATGGATTGCATGTCTGGTAATCTTTCAACCAAGCATGGGAATGACTATGTATTTTTGGTCGTTGATTGATTCTATAAGATGGTAATTTTTACACCCTTCAAGAAGAGAATCACAATCGAGGCCACCACCAAGATCTTATTTGAACATGTTTGGGTTCATTTTGGGCTCGAAAAACAAATTATATTAGATCGCGACAGTAGGTTCCTGAGCACTTTTTGGTCCATCCTATGGTCGATCATCGACACCAAGATGACCAAATCAACTTCCTTCCACCCACAGACTAATAGAAAAATAATGGTAGTCAACAAGATGATTATCCATATACTAAGGCTGTACAATTCCAAACATTCATGCACATGGGATGAAATCCTTCCTTATGTTCAACATAGCTATAATAGATCCCTCCACAACTCTATTGGACACAACCCTTTTCAGGTGTGCTTGGGTTCCAACCATTAGCCCCCATTGACGTAACTCTGCCCATTGGAGTTGCATATAAAGAGTCTTCCAATGCTCAGATAGAGGTTGATAAAGAAACCAAATTTGTTGAGCAAATCCAACATATCCAACAACAATTTCATGATATTTTATAGAACTCCAATGGAAGTACAAGCAATGTCGTGATCAACATCGGTTACCACACACGTTTTATGTGGGAGATAAGGTATGGTTTCATTTGCAGAAAGAGTTCCTTATAGGACCCCATCGGAAGCTATGCTCACTCCAATACGGGCCTTACACCATCACCAAGGATGTTGGTGAGAATGATTTTGTATTAATTATTCCTCCTTTCCTTGGCTTGCGCCTAGTATTTAATGTGGAATTGCTTCAACCATATTTTCCACCTCTCCTGGAAACTTTGGACCAAGCACTTGGCCCCTATAGAAATCAATCCTGACTACATTGAACAAGTGACAATTGATCATATCATGGAAACAAATATAAAGTGAACCCGCCAATAGAACATCCAACTCTATCGGGTCAACAAAGCAGGGCATTTTCTTCATCGGGGAAAGTGGCTCACTAGGACTCAGATTCAACATTAATTTCCACATATGATGGAGGAAATTGACGCAATCAAGACCATTTCTTCCTAATGGGGGAGGATTGATAGAGTTGGATATCGGTGGTATCCCACCTAGTCCATTGACTCAAATTATAATTTCCATCTTGGTAGTTTTTATACAGTTTTTTCGGGTCCCAGACTTCTGGAGCCATTTTGAGGCCCTAAACAATGTTTTTTTTACTTGGAAGTACCCAAAAAATCCCAATAGGAATCTATACTACTTGGCTATACCTTTCTGATAGGGGTACCGATCACCCCTAACAAATATCGTATGCAAAAGTTGTGCTCTTGAGAAGATGATGTATCAACTACGACCCCCATCGGGGCCCACAATCCTTTTGAAATTTTATCTTCTAGGGTCAGGGTTTTGGAGTTTTAGGGTTTTCTCATTTATTCTTTATGTTAAAAATTCCTTTGGAGCCTCATTGTAGTCAACTTATTTCAAATGAGTGTAGCCGACACATCTCTCTTCAGAGATAAGCCACCACCATTCTAGCTAGCTTGTGTGCTCTTCATTTTACAGTCTTTTGTATTCTAAACAATCATTAATAGAATCTAAGTTTTATTGTTTTGTTGTATTACTATGTTCCTTGCAATATCTCTTTGTATCTCCTTTTTATATCTTAGTTATATTTCTTCCTTCATGTCGTTCTCAAAATAATTCGAATCAGAAGGTATTTAAAAAAGAGAATAATTCTTTTTCAATCTCATGATGGGAGGTGAGTTAGTTACCTTGAGTTGAAGTTATATGTGTGACTTGATTAGCATTCTTTCGTTGAACCATCGATCGATGGAAAAATTTGGTGTTTCCATCCCCATCCTTTATCCATTGAACACGATAATTATATATCCATGAAGTCTCCTCTTGACATATAATTTCCTCGATCTAGAAGGAGAGATCCTTTTCTTGTTGGGAAAGGTCCTTCGTCCATCCATAAAGGATGATATGTTGTTGAAGATAGGCCATTTTGGATTCTATTTATTTTTTAGCTTGAAATATTTTTCCAAAGACAAATTTTTTCCATAACTTCATATATTGCTTGATATTTTTGAGACGTTGCTGAAAAAAGTACATTAAGGAGCCCTTTGCTACATTGGCTTTCTGAACATTACTTTGGAAATCAGGATGAGAGAGCCATAACTTTTCAAACTCGAATTATCTCTTGAAGGGAACCCCTTGACCATCCACATTGATACATATGGGATAGTGGTCAAAGATAATAGTTGGAAGAATGTTTCCATCCATATGAAGACCTAAGAGCATGAGATATTGATAGATCAAGTATCGGTCCAATTGACATGCCACTTCTTGGGTACCCCCTACGATTTTTCCAAGTATAAAGACCATTATTGGTCTCAATATAAATTATATTTTGTCTTTGAATGAAGGCATTAAAGGTGTCATTTTCAGGGTCCAACCTTTTTATGGCCCCTTTTTTCTCCTCCAGGAGAAATTGAAGTTGAATTCCCCTCCTAGGATCATAAATTATTGTTAAATGAGGTCTTATATGTATTGTAGAGATTGAAAAAACTCACAGTATTCATTGATTTTTTTAGGTCTATAGACATTAGTGATGAACTCAGTCACTTTGAATCAATTGGTATAAATATGGTGGTAAGAATTTTGGTCATGGCAAAAAAATGTCCATGATGATAGTGGTTGGATTCTAGAGGATTGTAAGGCCTCCCGCAAATCCCCTAGAGTCTAACTAAGGCAATAGAAAGACCATTTTTCTAGACCTTGGAGAGAATATTAGCTAATGCATGACCAAATCATTTTGTTTCCTATAGCATAGAAATGTATGGAGATTCTATATTTACCTTGTTTCATAAGAGCCTTTGCTTTCTCATACCATCTATTCCTCGAATATTCTAGGAGACAATTTTTATTGAAAAATTGGGGAGGGAGAGGGTTGATAAGAATCTGTGATCAAATCATTTCGACCAAAAATGACCAAGATATCTCTTATTTCTTGTACAAGTTGCAGATTTGATTTTCTACCTCTGCGCTTATCATCCCTAGGTTTCTTCTTGGGCTTTAGCTTGTTGTTTTGGATACCAGTCATAAGCTTGGATCCAAGTGCTAGATGAGGTCCCAATGGATCTCTTTTATCCTTATGTAAGGCTCGATGTACATGATGGATATGTTATGGTGGAATTGAATTTATATATTTCCTTCAAACTACATCCACAATACCCTTCATATCAATGCCTTCAAGGTCCATATCATATATTTCAAATCCAAATCCATCGTCCCCCTTAGGGAATATACACACATATTCAAGAGGTGGAAAATCAGAGGGAGAAGCAATGGTTTTTGGATTCTTAGGTTTTTCATGGGTAGGGGTAGGATCAGGGGATTTGTGATTATTAGGGTTGTTGGGTGAGGGATCCGACAAGTGAGAAGGGGAAGGGTCCATAGGGAATGAAATTAGGATTTTAGAGCCATTTTTAGTTTCAGGGGGTTTGGGGGGAAGGGGGTTGGCTTTCTTTCAGATCTACGTATGTTTATGATTTTGGTGAAACCCTCCTCATCCTTTTTAGGTTATGGATTACTTATATTAGGGGGGTTGAACAAAGGACAATGCCTATAGAGATGTCCATGTTAATGGAATCATATACAATGAAAGGGGATGAAATCATAATCTAGGGTTTGGATCCATTCAAAGTCCTGATAGCTAAGGTATATGGATTTAGGGATGGGGACAAAAACATTCATATAAATGCATATTTAGACATAAGCAGTATAAAACTCTTGTTTAGTTCCTTCTACAGATTTAACATAAGTACCCAACTTATCACTTATTCCTGCTAGGATATCTTTATCCCAATATTCCTGCAGGAGAAAATAGAGATGAACCCATACTGGTACATAGGTAAAATATTCCTTGTCAAGATTGAATTTATTAGTCCAATAATGGAGATGCAAACCTTCATAATGGAAGAAGCAGGGTCCATTTTCAAAGATCCTTTCCCGATCTCCTTGGTTTTGAAAAATAGTCATAAAAAACCCTTTTGACCCAAGCTTGAGCTCAAAGTGTTCTTGAGGTTTCCAATGAGAGTCATTCCATGCAACCAAATCTCTCTCTCTTGGCCATATTCCAAGAAACTTGCCAATGATCACATGCTAAGAAACTTACCAATGATCATATTTGTGGAAGTGACATGTTGTGTATGAGTCTAGACCCCACAGTGTTATTATTACTTTGGGTAGACAATTGTACAGGATACCAAAGGTAGTGTCGCCTACCTCTATTTCTTTAATCTCTTCTAAGCAATGCAGTAAGGTCATTTCACATACTCGGAAGTTCATCTTCTTTGTGATCTGTGCTCATAGTAAGAAGAAGGATACCGCCACATCCGTGGAATCTACACAAAGCCTCTCTTTGCAATAGAACCAAGTGGTGGGATCGTGTAAGAGTATAGAGACATGTTCTCCTCACCCACTAGGGTACTGACACACTGAAAAGTCAAGCATCCAATTGATCTAACCCCCAATGTACCTCTACCTAATGGACCAGTCTATCGTCGCTCGCTGATGGAAATTGATGAAATCAAGCATTAGATCCAAGAGATCCTTCAAAAGGGGAACATTAGAACCAACTCCTCCCCTTTCGGAAGACCGATTTTACTAGTGCAGAAGAAGGACAAGACCTGGTGACTTTGCATTGATTACGGAGCATTAAACAAAATCACAGTCAGGAACCAATACCCAATTCCCAGAATTGATAACCTTCTTGAACAACTCAAAGGGGGGAAGTTCTTTAGCAAGATTGACCTAAAGTTTAGCTACCACCAAGTTCCCATCGAACCAACTGATATATGCAAGACAACTTTCAAATATAAACAAGGTCTCTTCGAATGGTTGGTCATGCCCTTTGGATTAACAAATGCACCAACCACTTTCATGAGGTTGATGGATGGTGTATTGAGACCCTTCAAAAAATCTTTTGTGGTGGTATATTTGGATGACATCCCCATCTTCATTAGAACTTGGGAGGAGAACTTGTGACATATTCAACAGGTTTTGAGCACTCTATGACAACACAAGCTATATGCCAACTTGGAAAAATGATCCTTTGGCATGAACATGGTCCAATAATTGGGCTACATTATTGATGAGCATGGGGTACATGTTGATCCAAATAAGATCAAAGTCATATGTGACTGGCCAGCCCTGACCACACTAACCAATCTTCATAGCTTCTTGGGACTGGCCAACTTCTATTGACAGTTCTTGTTGGGATTCTCCCATATTTCATGGGCCCTCATCCAAGTGACCAAGGGTGATGGTAGGGAAAAGTTCACGTGGGGAAAGGAACAACAATGAGAATTTGTTGATCTAAAGAATCGCTTATGCTTAGCTCTATTACTCTCCTTTCCCGATTTGCAACAACCGTTCGAGATTGAGATTGGTGTATCTGACTATGTTGTAGGTGCAGTTATCACTTAGCAGGGTCATCTAGTGGAATACCAAATTGAGACACTCTCAGATACTGTCCTGAAATACCCCGCCTATGACAAGGAAATGTATTCCATTGTACAAGCCTACCGTCAATGGAAACATTACATTCTGGGAAAGGATATGATCATCCACACTGATCACTAGCCTCTACAGTTCATACAAACACAGGGGAAGTTGCAGAACGACCTCCATCATAAGTGGTCCACCTACCTGCAACATATCCATATCAACATAAAGTATAAGACATGGAGAACAAATCATGTCACTGACTACCTCAGTTGACCTCCTGTGGCTGCACTCACCATTATGCTCCATTCCTATGGATATGAGGCATCTGAGTGGCCCCAACTTTATCAGCCAGATCCAGACTTTGCAACCACCTACCAACTCTTGGGTACAGGTGAAAATGTCACCAATTTTCACATTCAAGATGAAATTTTATTCCATCTGGGCCATCTATATGTTCTTACAAGAGAGCGTGCAAAGATGATTTGGGAATCCCACTACAGTCGAATGGCAAGACATTTTAACGTAGAGAAAATTGTGGTCATTCTACAGAAAATTTTTATTGGCCAAAAATTCAACAGGACATTAACAAGTATATCAGATCTTGCACTACCTGTGCCATTTCCAAGCCAACCATAAAGAAGCAAGGATTATACACCCCTCTTCCTATTCCCGAGAATCCTTGGGAATCCATCTCAATGGATTACATGTTTTCCCTTTCATCTAAGATGGCCATCCTCACAGCCTGCAAGAAGAACTTCACATCGGCATATACTACCAAGATCTTATTCGAACAAGTGTGGGTCTATTTTGGTATACCATAGACCATCATCTCCAACTGGGATGGAAATTTCTTCAACACATTTTGGTCATGTCTCTGGTCACTGTTGGAAACCAAGCTCACTAAATTTGTTGTTTTCCACCCCCCAAAAAATGAGCAAATAGAGGTCGCCAATCGAATGATTGTGCATATCTTGCGCATGTATAACTCTAAGCATCCACATACATGGGATGAGAGTCTCCCCCATGTTCAACACAGTTATAACAGGGATCTCCATAGCTCCACTGGCCATATTCCATTTCACGTGGGGATGGGATTCCAACCCTTGGGTCCCATTGATGTTGCACTACCTCTTGCAACCACATAGATAGAATTTACCCATGTTCACTCTGAGACTGACAAAGCCACCATATTCATTGAGTGGATTCATCACATCCGCCAACAGGTCCATGATATTTTGCATAAAGCCAATTCTAAGTACAAGAAACGCCATGATCAACAGAGGGTACCGCACCAATTTCAGGTTGGAGACAAGGTCTGGTTACATTTGAAGAAGAGCATCTTACAAGGCCCCATTGAAAGCTCTGACCACTTCTCTATGGGCCTTACACTATCACCAAGGTTGTGGGTAGAAATGCATTTGATCTCAACACTCCACCCTTCCTTGGATTGCACCCAGTTTTCAATGTAGACCTCCTTCAGCCATATTTTCCACCATTATTGGACACCTCAGAGATCCCAAAATAGTTGACACCAACAAATCTCAACCCTGACTACATGGAAAAAACATTCATTGATCGTATAGTGGACACATAGTTCAAGGCTACTCGCCAACAAAGTATCCAATTTTATTAGGTTATCAAGGTCGGACAACTCCTACACCAAGGCAAGTGGCTCACCCAGGGCCAAATTCGACAGAAGTTTCCTCACTTGATGGGGGAACTCAATACAATGGAAACCATTACTTCTTAAAGGGGAAGTACTGATCCAGGTGGATATCGGTGGCCACCCACCTATTCCAACTGGCTCCTCTTGATAGTTTTTAGTTCAACACGTTCTTTTGTACTTATTTGTAATTGTGTGTTCTACACTTCTGGGGATGTCTGAAGCCATACACATCTTCCAAGAGGATACTAGTGGCATCCCACCTAATCCAACTCACTTATTTTGGATGTTTTCATGTCAACACATCTTTATGTACTTCGAAGGCCATTTTGGGGTCCTAAATAATGTTTTTTTTAACTTTCCTCAGTCAAATTGTAGACGGAGTCAGAGTGTGATGGCGTAATGTATATTTCTCGAAAATACCTTTCCAATGGGCTATCATGCACCTAAAATGGAGGTTGTATGCAAAATTTACGACCCTAGGAAGTTAAGGTACCAACTTACCCATAGGGGCCCACATGACTTTTGGCGTTTCACCCCCTAAGGTTAGGTTTTTGGATGTCTAGGGTTTTGGAATTCATGAGTAATATTAAAAAGGCCTTTGGCACCTCATTGTAATCATTCTTCTTAGACAGATGCATGTAGCAATCACATCTCTTCTCAGAGATAGCTACCACCATTCGAGCAAGTTGTTTCAGTTCTGCAGTTTTACAGTTTCAGCCTATTTCATTTATTTAATAGAAGATATTGTTCACTAGACATCTGTGTTCTCCATATCTCTATGTTTATTGTATTCAATCTGTTAATCTATTTGTTCCACTCCTAAATTCAAATCACAGGGCGCCCAAACACAATGCAAGGCAAGTTGGCAATAGGGTTACCCACATGAGGAATCATAATGAAAACAAGGTAGGGTGCCCAAACGCAATGCAAGGTGAGTTGGAAAGAGGGGTGGCCACATGAATAATCATAATGAAAACAAGTTACGGCACCCAAATTCAATGAAAAGTGGGTTGGTAAGAGGTGCACCCACCCACATGAAGAGTTGTAACGAAAATGACCACACAAGGGAGAAATAGGAAAGAATACCATCTGGATGTTGGATAAGAAGAAATTTTGGCTTCGACTTAACTTTTTTAAGATGGCCTGGGAAAGGATGGGCACCCAAAGGCAATGCAAGGCGAGTTGGCAAGAGGGGCACACACAAGAGGAATCCTAACGAAAATGAGGCAGGACACCCAAACGTAATGAAAGGCAAGTTGGAAAGAGGTTCTCCCACCCACATGAAGATTTGTAACGAAAATGAGCACACAAAGGAGCACTAGACAAGAAGACGAGATGAATGTCAGATAAGGAGAAATTTTGGCTTCGACTTAACTTTTTTAAGACGACCTAGGCAAGGTTGGGCACCTAAAGGAAAGGCAAGGAGAGTTGACAAGAGGGGCGTCCACATGAGGAATCGTAACGAAAAGGAGGAAAGGCACCCAAACTGATCCATGTGGATATCGGTGGCCACCCACCTTTTCCGACTGGCTCAAAGCAGTTTTCTGGCAAATTTGGCAATTTACTATTTTTAGCAGTTTTTAACTTCCGAGGCCATTTTGAGGGCCCAAATGAAGGTTTTTTGAGATATAGGTTCTCAATGATATCTAAAGGCATGATTGAGCCCCAAAAATTAATCTCCCCAACGATACCTTTCCAACAAGCTATCATACACCTAAAACAAAGATCGTATGCAAAAGTTACAACCCCGGGAAGTTGATGTACTAACTTACCCAAACGGGGCCCACATGACTTTTGGTGCTTCATCTCCTAGGGTTAGGTTTTTAGATGTCTAGGGTTTTTGGCATTCCTTTTTATTGTAAAAAGGCCTTCGGAGCCCCATTGTAATCATCTTCTTACAAATGCGAGTAGCCGTCACATCTCTTCTCAGAGATAAGCTGCCACCATTCTAGCGAGTCTTTCACTATGTATTTTTACAGTCTCTGTACATTTCTTTGATTAATAGAAATCGTGTATTACTGTATATATGTTATTATGGTTGCATCTTTGATACATTTATGTTATATTATTGAATATCTGTGATATCTCTTTGCATTTATTTATTATATCTCCTCTCGCATTTCGTGCCGAAAATAATCCAGATCAGTGGTATTAGAGCAGGCTGCTCTTGATCATTTTTTCAGTGCATGTGCTCGATGAGGTCTAAGTATAGCAAGTTGGGCCTCGAGCTTGTCTCTCTTGAAGACAATCGCTCTCGCACACCCAAGAATCCCTCAATGGTGGAAGAAAAGAAAAATGACGGAGTAGACGATCCTATCAATCTGTTGCTTGAGCAAGCTCTCATGTGACAGAGGGACAAAATGATGGAGAATTTTTCCCACATCCTTCAATGCTTGTCGATAACAGCAGGCACATCTTCATCAAGCAGCCACTTTGGAGGCACCTCACCTTTCAATGTACAAGTTAATTTTGATATTCCTATAGTTAGCCCTAGAAAAATGGTTAACTATGCTAGAAGGTTATTTCTCTATTCACAAATTTTCTGACAAATAAAAGATCACCTTCGCACTCCTTAAAGTTCTCCCTCATGTCAAACATTGGTGGGAAACTTACTGGGAGCAAAGTTCAACAGAGGAGTCTGGAATATATGGGACCGATCCGACTTGGGATTTTTTTGTGGATGTGGTAAAGGAACAGTATTACCCTATTGGCAACTATGATGACCGGTACATGAGATGGAACACACTATGGCAAGAGAGGGGACAAGCAGTTCCAGAGTTCACCAATACCTTCCATACCTTGTGCACCAAGATGGGTATCAAAGACTCCCAGCGACATTTGATTCTAAAATACTGTGGGGCTCTACATAGATACATCCAAACTGAAATGGATTTTCTAGACATCTCATCACTCGGTGCTGCTTATCGATATGCTATCAAAATTGAGCAAAAATTTAAGCACTAGAACAAACGGGAGTTTGGGTTTGCAAATCCGCAACAACCAAAGTATGACAAAGATAGCCCTAACAAACAGTCTCCTCAAAACCAGTCCAAGACACAGGAAAAGAAGGGTCATGGGAAGACAAAGAAGGACACTGGAAAATGGTGCGATTTCCATAAAATCCCCTGGCACAACACCGATGAATGTCACTCAAAACATTCATTGGTGGTCGATATCAAAGACAAGGAGCCGAACCCTGATTCAGAATCTGAATTTAAAAATAATGGTAAAGGAAAAATCATTGATGGATACCCCACTACTATTGTCACGATGACAACAATTCAACCAGAAGAACCAACATATCCTGAAGAGGGGGAGTGCCTTTTTCATTCACAGATGTGGGTGAAGGGGACCCCGCTGCATTTTATTGTTGATAGCGGAAGCTAGAAGAACCTCATCTCAGCAAAGGTCGTCAAACAGTTGGGATTATCGACAACACCACACCCGCAACCATACAACATCGGTTGGCTTCGCCAAGGACGAGATCTCCATGTCAGCCAACAATGTCGATTGTCATATGGCATCCAACCCTTCAAGGATGAGGTATTATGTGATGTTTCCCCATTGGATGTCTTTGATGTTCTCTTGGGACAACCATATATGTGGAAACGCCATACTGTGTATGAGTCTCTACCCCGTAGTGTCATTGTTTCTCTACGGGGTCATCTCTATGGAATACCAGAGGTAGTTTTGACTACTATTCCACCAAAAAGCATGTCGCAAGGTAGTATCTCATACTATAAAATTCAGTTTCTTCACAATCTATTCGAAAGGGGAACAGAAGGACACTGCAACCACTACAGCTTCGCCCCAAGCACCTTCTATCCAACAGAAGCAGGTCGACAAGGTTGTAACAAAGCGCAAAGAGTCCTTCTACACACCGTCCTCTCATGTATCCCGACTTTTTGAACAGCCTCAGCCTCAACAGGTTCATGACAAACTTCCACAAACTGAGCAGCGTGACGTCTCCGGCAAGGCAAACAAATCACCAATATGCAGATTCAGTAAACGCTTTTCCCTCTCCCCTGGGAAATCAACACAATGGAGACCATTGCTTCCTAAGGAGGTAGGATTGATCCAGGTGGATATCGGTGGCCACCCACCTTTTATGATTGACTCAAAATAGTTTTCTGTCAAATTTGGCAATTTACTATTTTTAGCAGTTTTTAACTTCCGGGGCCATTTTGAGTGCCTAAATGAAGGTTTTTAGAGATAAATATTCTCAATGATAGCCGAAGGCAATATTTATCCCCTAAAATGAATATCCTCGACGATACCTTTCCAACGAGCTATCATACGCCTAAAACGGAGATCGTATGCAGAAGTTACGACCCCGAGAAGTTGATGTACTAACTTACCCAAACGAGGCCCACATGACTTTTGGCGCTTCATCTCCTAGGGTTAGGTTTTTGAATGTCTAGGGTTTTTGACATTCTTGTTTATTGTAAAAAGGCCTTTGGATCCCCATTGTAATCATCTTCTTGCGAATTCGAGTAGCCGTCACATATCTTCTCAGAGATAAGCTACCACCATTCTAGCGAGTCTTTCACTCTGTATTTTTATAGTCTCTGTACATTTCTTTGATTAATAGAAATTGTGTATTATTGTATATCTGTATTTATGGTTTCATCTCTGATACATTTATGTTATATTATTGAATATCTGTGATATCTCTGTGCATTTCTTTATTATATCTCCGCTCCCATTTCATGCTGAAAATAATTCGGATCAAAAACACAATGCAAGGTGAGTTGGAAAGAGGTGTGCCCACCCACATGAAGAGTCGTAACGAAAACAGCCACACAAGGGAGCACTAGGAAAGAAGACGAGTCAAATGTCGAATAAGGAGCAATTTTGGCTTCGACTTAAATTTTTTAACACAGCTCGGGCAAGGCTAAGCGAGGAGAACACATAAACCCTAGTCAATCTGAGACTATCCTAGTGATTATAGAAAACACCACCCTTAAAACCCATCAAATCCAAATTTTTAAGCATGGAAAACATGCTACATGAAGTATACACACTTTTGATGAAGGAAAGGAGAACGGGTGAGGATGTATATCGTACTATTATTAAAGAAAGGTGTGTATGCATATGGTTTACAAATTTATTTTTAGTAAAGTTGCCCGAAAATAGTCCTATAGATCCAAATTAAGCCTAACATATTTAGTATATTTTTTGACCAGTTAGATATCTATGTTCTAACTCTATTATTGTCTTATAATTCTCCCATACAAGATTCAATTCATGATGTCTCTAAATTACAAAACCCCAAGGGGAGTTTCAATTTACAAGTTGTTTATCTATAAACTGAATTTCTAAAATTGCATACCCTTTTTTTATGGCTATAGAATATCTTCCCTTGATTCCTTAATTTCAAGCTTTTTATAAGTATTAGCTCCAATTCTTTTTTTCCAAAAAAATATTTTTCTTACTAGTTGACCACCGTTCAAACTCCCAAATGGGTACTCTTCTTCCCCAGGAACCCCCAAGCTACAATAGGTTAAATGAGAAGAGAACAAAAACTAGAATGTAGAATGTGTGGCTCCTCTATAGAATTTTAGGTCCCCACCTCCATGGTACTAGTAGATTCTTGATACCAAACTCAACACTGGCTCAGCAAGGAAAATGTGAGCATTACAACATCCATCCAACATTAGGGTACAAAAAGGGTGAGCTCTCAAACCCAATCATCCTTTCTTATATATCCTTTGAGGCTCATGAAATTTTTCAATATCATGTAAATAATTATTATTTTAATTAGTAATTGTGTATTATTTACCCATTCATGTGTCACTCCATGCACAAGTAATTCTTTTATTTAAAATGAATAATAGAGGTTATTTATTACATTCCAACCTTTTCTTCTATTTTTACTCTTAGATGTTCGCTAGGTCTTTTTTCTTTTTATTCGTTGAGTGGTTTATACATGTGAAATTGTTTCTTTCTATTTAACTAAAATTGTTGTTCTTTCCATTTAATTCACCCATTTCTATATGCATTTCTATTTCCAATTATAAAGTGAATTATATTTCCCTTTTACAAAAATGTGCATATGTCTATATGATCAATCAAACCACTCATTCAATACATTCAATTTACAATGCTAAGATAAAATGCATATGCCTAAGGATAAATTTTCCCAAAATATATATAAACGGAATCAAAATCAATACCAAGGGTGAGACCAAGTTAACTCAAAGCCTTCAAGTATTTGGTACAAAGAAATAGACATAATCACTACAACTCTTCAAGCACCCTACACCAAAAGATAGACATAACCTTTATATATCTTCAAGTGCATGATACCAAGGGTGGCATGCCCTTGAAGAACTACCTGCTAGTATGTACGAAGGGTGATATGTTCAAACATTCCCTTCAAGTATCATTTTTCAATGATGGGGTAGGGTATCATGGTTGTAATTTAACTATTCCAACTCATTCAACATTGGTCAGAGACTAAGGAATACGTATTGACACCCTATTGTGTGCCCCTCAACAAGACCTCATAAGTGAAAAAATACATGCCCTACCCATAAGGTAATGTGTAACCTCTAGGGAAAAAAAATAAAACATGTGTTTTTTAGCCTATTACATGGGAGGGAGGCTAGTAGGAAAGAAAAGGAAACCTATACCTCCTCTCCCTAATAGTACTCATGTAACATCTCATTATATAATCCTTTTCCCATGTATAAGCTTATTTGGAAAATGCTTCCCTATCTTTGCACACATCTAGAGACAACATATTAAATAACAATATCCAATAATTATGAATAATGAATGAACAATGTCATATACATGTCAATCATACATAACCCAATCTCATCGTGGCTCCACATATATTGACTCAATCAAGAGTCCATATGCACATGTGGCTCTTCCTATTGGACTTGAAAAACCATCACTATCATCATATAATATAATAGATTTCATCATGTAGCCATGTGTTCATTTTCAATATTCCATAACATTAAAAGAATATCAAAGCATAAACCATAAATTGCATATGTATGTATCAAGAACAATGAGAATGTTGAATAACATCATATCAACCAAATAAAGTTAAAGTAAAATAAAGCACTACAATATTAAAAATTGTTGTTATAAGAAAATATAGATGCATTAACATGCTTTCAAGTTGGGAGTTGTAGGAGGAAAGGTGCTTTAGGTTTAGGGAGGGTAAATATAAGCCTACATTGAAAAAAAACTTTCTTTGTAGATATTTTGTTATAGGGGAAGTGTTGGAGATACATCTCCAACATCCACTCACAATTAACTCAATGGAGTGAGTGCCTTGTAAATCAATGTTAGTGTGATGTCTATTTGAAATAAATAAGTGTAAGTGTGAATTACATGAGAGTGATTTGTGATTCACAATTTATTATATATGAACTCAAGTTGTAGTTTGTAAAATATATTTTGTTGTGATAAAGAAATACCCACTAATTTATGCATATTTTTAATATATTCAATATATATTTAAGCCATAAAAATTAGGTTAATTGGTTGAACCATCTCATATTTATGTGTACAAAGTTTTATGTTTAAGTTATAAATATTCTTTATTTTGTGTTTCTATTTATTTATTACAATATTTTATTGTTATACATTATTACACTATAATACTATATTAGTTATAAGAAGCTAATTAGATTAGTAAAATTAAATTTTATTTAAAAAAAAACAAAATTAAAATAAAAAATCATATTTACTTTATTACAATATACTCATTATAAAAAGTTAATTAAATTAAAAAAAAATAAATTAAAAAAAAAGTTAATTAAGCTGAAATAAAATTTGTATATATATATTCTTCTTTTTCATAATGATATAGGTATAAGTATAAAAAGTTGATTAATAAAATATGGTTAACAATGGAAACATAAATACAACAAAATTTATTTGTTTTTTGTTTTTTAATTGATTTAATTATATATTCATTATAATTATATATTTATTATTATTAGTCCCTGCCGTAGGTGTAGAGGGACTATAACGATTGATAAATCGTTGACTTCATATTAGTCTGTCCTTTGACCACATATATTTCCATATTATCTATTGTTGGAACCAGGGAACTGAAAACATTGATTTTTATATAAAAAAAAAGTACTATATTTGTCATGATATGATTGGACAAGGGATTGGAGGTCTTATTGTCGGCTTCACTATTCCCAATGTTATATATGTTGGCATATCCAAAGTATTTGATTGTATATGGTCTTTTTTGAATCATATATTTTGTTATGCATTCGTTGATGGTGGATTAATGCTAGCATTAATTCGAATGTTTGGTTTAGCATTTTATGCTAGGTAAATTTATGGCAATGTTAGATATGGTGGCATATACAAAGTTTGGCTTTCCAAAACATTCTGTGGTGTTCGAACTATTGTTACAAAAAATATAATTTTTCTTTTTGGGATACATCAGAGTCCTGCCACATTGAATTTTTTCCTTAAATGTTTACAGTGCATTTCTAACAGACTTAAATGTTTACCTAACAGGCTTGGTAGTGTTGAATGGTTACTTAACAAGCTTGTTAGAAGACATTTTCTTCTGTTTTTTAAATTTTTATGCTCCAGCGGTGGTTCGGTAGTCCATGCTTGCTTTTTGCATGCCACTGATTTCTTATTTGCATGTTGTCATTGTTCTTGCTTGCTTGTTCATGTTGTTGTAGTTTGGATGTTTGGGTTTCTGCAATCGTCATTGGAACAACATCGTTCCTAGGGGGGGTGGTTGTTGCTTGCTCCTTTCTTTGTTATATGTTGTTTATTGTTGCTTGATTTGACTTTGTAGGGTACCGGTCTTGCACCTGTAGTTGGGCCTTTTAGTGCTTCTTAGCTGGGTTCTTGTTTGGTGTTTATTCTTGTTTGGGCAGGGTTTGCAAATGTTGGGATGTTGCATCTGCAGTTGGATCTTTGGTCACATTTTTTTTTGCACTGCAGTTTGCATAGAATACTATTAAGATAAAATAACAAACTAAAGAATTGCAAGCAGTGTAAATTGCATATGTTCCGCGTTGAAGCAAAGTTTGTTGGCCTCAAAATATATTTCATGGTTGCCGATGTTTTTTACATGGATTCTGTGTTACTATGGTTTTATAGTTATGACAATGGATTTTTCTATGTGGGAGATATATTTGTTCTCTCCCTTTTACTTTCCTATTGTAAACTGCATTTGACTCTAGTTTTTCGCGTTTATGTGGTCATTCTAAGCGACTGTCGTTCGGTTGCATAGTTGGCCACTTTTATGGGCGCAGCTTCAGGAATAGGTTCTATCGGACTATGATAGGTCGTGTTCAATGTATACATTAGCTTTCCCAAATTAGTTTTCTTTAAAAGAATCCTGGGCAGAAGAGAATGCAATTTATGAAATTATAGGTTTCCTAGACCGCAGAGCCGTCATCCCATACTTAGCCAGTTTTTGCATTGCGGGTTGACAGGGTAGGTGGCTAAAAATTGACAATCGGAGAGTTCTGTGATATACAAATTGACAATTGGTCAGCAACGAGAGTTTCGCGATCATTCTGACTGACCGCGGTTGGGTTCCATACTTAGCCAGTATTATGGATGCGCCTTTGCGGATAGGTTGTATCGAACTATGGTGTATACATTAGCATTTCCGAATTAGTTTTCTTTAACAGTAGGGCTCCTGGAAAGAAACCATTGAAATTTATCAAATTATAGGTTTCCTGGATAGAATTGATTAAACATCGGAAATATGTAATTTTATAGAGTAGATATATATAGCTTGCACAGAGCCGTCATCCCATAATTAGTTAGTTTTTGCATCGCATGTTGTCAGGGTAGGTGGCTGAAAATTGACAATCGGAGACTTTGGTGATATAGAAATTGACAATCGGACTTGCAGACTATTTGAATTTGAAGGTCGTCATGTCCAAAAAAGTTAACATTGTCGAAATAGTTTACTTTACGTGCATTTTACATACCCTGGTGGACAAAAAACACAAGAAAAAAATAGTGAGCATTTTTTGGATCGCGGGTTCTTGGGATGGCGGGCTCTAGGTTTGATCCCTGTTGTTCTGTGTCCTACAAATAGCATGGACAGTTCCATGATATACAAAATGAAAATCAGGCTTGCGCACTATTTGAATTTCAAGGGCTCCTGCAAAACAACTATCATTCTCAAACTACTTTTCTTTGCGTATGTTTTACATATGCTCGTGAACAAAAACAGAACAATAGTAGTAACGTCTGTTACATAGGGCTCCATCCCCGCTACCTTCTGTGCTTCCCAATACACATTAAATATGCTTTGAAAAGTTAGAACCAAGTAGACAGGTTCGAAAAGATGGGCTTTAATAACTGGAAAGCTCGAGGACATCTCCAATTAAAATAAATAGACAAGCAAATATTATGGGATCTGGTAATTTGTTTTTGCCTGCATTTTAAATATGCAAAATTATTAATTTTTTTTTCCTTGTGCAGTTTTAGTTTTCTTCAAAGCTTCAACATAGTTCACGAACGTGTCAGCGACAAAGACCTTGATGTCATGTCCCTCTTTAATACTGTGCATTTCGAAATGATGGGCTTTAATAACTGGAGGACATCTCCCATTAAAATGAATAGACAAGCGAATATTATGGGATCTAGTAATTTCTTTTTGCCTGCATTTTGAATTTGTGAATTACTTTTTATTTTATTTTTTGCTTATGCAGTTTTAGTTTTCTTAAAATCTTCGGTGAAGTTCACGAACATGTCACCCATAGAGGCCTTGATGTCACATCCCTCTTTAATATTGTGCATATCTTAGATGTCAAATTTTAGAATCTGCTTGGATATGGGAATTTTAATACTTGATGGTAGTCACTATTGAGCGTACATATTCAAAAAGATTGGCATTAATAAGTGAAAATATCAAGAACATCTGCCATTAAAACAAATCAACACAAAATCTACGGTAGACCATCCAACCTTGCTTTTAAATACTTATTTCCATTTCTCTCTATGATCAAAGAGTTGCACTTTAGGGTTCCTTCATTCTAATGTTCCTAGTCATGCACATGTAAGACAACTTAGAGATGTGATTGACGAGAAGATGAAAGAATAGATCCTGTTTTTATGTGACATGAGCTTTGAGTAAAAAAAAAACTCCGTTATAGAAAGAGAAACTCAGAGAGGACGAAAAAAATAGAACAAGTATGTTCTGGTTGGTGTTCTCCCTATGTTCGATGCTTTGGTTCATTGAAAATGTTGGCTGGAGATTTGTTGGATGAACTTCTTTGTTTTATTGTTGGGAATTGTAATGGATTTTGAGGTTGGGTGCAAAATAGTTCTTCGTTTAAGTATATAGCTTCTTCCAACAACACATATTTGGCAACTGTATCGAGTTGTACAGATTGAACAAGTATTTGTCTACCTCGAAGGAAGGTAGCAGAAACTGTATGGGTGGAGAAAATGACATATTATCACTGCAAAAGTTTCTATTTCATAGTATGATGACCTGCATGTGGGTCTGGTAGCCGACTTGACAGAAAGCTATGTTCTTTGTGAAAGTTTGTTCGGTTTCCTCTGGATGTAGTTGCAGACTCTACATATTTGGCGTCACCTTTGAGCATTCCATACCTTTCTGTGGGCTGCCATATCTCCATGGCTATGAAGAAAGATATATTCGGATGCCATCTGCAGCATTTGATACACTTGTTAGACCTGTTCTGGTGCATTCTGCAGCATTTGATGCACTTGCCACACCTCTACTACCCGAAGAAGTTATGTACCTCAACAGATTTTTTTTTTCATCTGGGTTGGACGTTCCTTCCAATTTACTGTAATAAAGCAAAGAAGTTCAACATAAAAATCCTCAGACAGGCTTCTCAACCAAACAGATGATCGAATATAGGGAGAATACCAGTCACTACATACTTGAATTATTTTCTGCTACTTTAGTTGTTGTGACATAGAACAACTCCTTCCACTTTAAAATCGGCCTGAATGGAATTTGTAAGTTGTCTCAGATGTCAAGGATCAGGAACATTGCAAGAAAAGCACCTTAAACCCCAAATTTTCAACAGCAGAGGGAAATTAATACTTGACAAAGAATGGAATGTTGAATAAATAGGCATTGCAAGTAGGTCATATCTGGAAGAGAGAAGATATTCAAAAAAGTGGGATAGATGTACTTGGCAACACCAATTAAGTACAAAATTGTGAAGAAGCTTCATCAATGTACATATTTTAAATTGGTCGACGATAGGTGAAATCGCAATCATTGTCGAAAATAGCCTTGGTTGTATTTTGTAACCCACTTTATTTGAATATAGAATAATTTCGGTTTATTTTTTAACAGTATTTTCCAATTTCTGGTATTTGTTTTAATTGTATTTTCTACCTTCTTCCCCTATGTGGTTAAACATGAAACACAAGGTTTTGTTTCTGCTGCCCAGTACTTCAATCTAAATAAAACCTGGCCTATTCTTTGTTTACATTTTACATGTAAGAATAATTTTTCATAGGCCATACTTATGTGGCGGCGGCCCTGTATTTAAAGAAAGAAATTGGAGGACCCGTCCTGCTCCCATTCTTCAGGTTCCATGAATAGAATTAATAATGAGTAACGACAAGGTTGTTGAACTATTGACGCAATGTTCATGTGAAGTTTGTTGGATATATTGCAGCTTCTTCTATTTGATAATATCCGTGCATATACACTAATATCAGTAGTATCAGAATAAATACAAAAAAACTTCCTCTTCGGCAAAGCTTAGGCAATTATGTTTGGGTTTGTGGTATTAAACAACTATGTCCATTATTCTGTCATATACATCTTCCAGCTTAAGAACTTCCGTAATTTGCAATTTATGCTTTAATTACTTAAAAGTCACACCAAATTTTGATTGCATTTAATTTAATTTAGATATTGATGTTTATGGAGAGCCAGCGTTTGTTGATCTCATTGCAACGAATACAAGATGAATAGATAATAAGGATTTTATGTCATTGAGACCACAATGCAAATCCATGTTTCTTGTTGCACTATGTACATGTTGCAGTCAAAATTTTTGAGGTTTCAGTGAAATTTGCAAGCCAAAAAGCATCTTGTAGATTGGGAGATCATCTGCATTTGAAACAACCAATCCATTAATATATATTGCTATGAATACTATTCAGATAAATATGAAAACTTTGTTCATTGATAGATGCTAGTATGAAAAATATTGAAATAGATATCATAACTTTGTCTTGGCCAATACTTGCCCAGTTATCTGGGTACCAGGCCTCAAGTTCACGGTACCCAACACCTATGTCCCCTATTTCGTCATATACATGTTGTAGTGAAACAATGTCAGTGATTTGTTCCTTTCCATACTTGGCCAATTTTATCCCCGTTGTTGCGGGGACGACGCTTGCGAACCCAACTGCTTATCGTTCCGCAATATACATCTTGCACTGAAAAGATCTGTGATCTACAATTTCACCACGGGTTCCTCATACACATTGACTTCATTCAAAGTATCTGTTGTTGCTTTCCATCCCTAGCAACTTCGCATTCTTCCTAATATACATCAACAATGCTCTTACTTGTGACAAGTGGAAAAAGTGGTATGAAAGATACCTCCGTCATCTGCAATTCATTCTTTAACATCTTCATCTATATCCTCGCACGACGGATCCGACCGAGCATTGTTCCTTTCCATACTTAGCCAATTTTATGCCCGGCGCTGCGGGGCCGACGCTTGCGAACCGTGATGTTCTTCTATGAGATACTTGGCTCTTTTTCCCTTCTCTTGTTCCTGTATATTATCTACAATTCCACTGCCAACACCTCCGTCCTTTTTCCCTTATTTTCTTCCCATGTATTATGGGACTATAAAATATGGACATGATATTCTATAAAGCATGCACAAATTATGCATTCCATACCTAGTGACATTTTCAATTGCGGGTTCTCGGGTGTGCAGGCGAGCTCAAAAATGGGGCTCCATTGTTCCGTAGCCTAAAATAGCACCCAGAATTCCACGATATACAAATTGACAAGCGAATCTATGGATTGGTTGAGTCAACATTGCACTTCTATTGTTCCATGTCCTCCAAACAACACTCCCAGTTCCACTATATAGAAATTGACACACGGAATGCAGAAATGGCGGAGTGCAGATTACCATTGTTTACGGATGCCAATCCCTGTGAAGTATCTAATAGTATATAAAAATTTATTTAGAATACTAAATTAGCACTTATTGGTGACAACTGGACACAGAGGTATGAAACAGCTGGAATTGCAGTCTCTGCAATATACAAATTAACTACCAGACATCGTTCGCTCTTTCGTCTTACAGATTATGCATTCAAATGTTCGGAGCAATACAATTAGAAGGTCTGGGCCTTGCCTCCTCTGTGGATACCTTCTCATCCTATTTTGGATCCTCCTTTTGGTGGGTTCACGAAATATGCATCTCCAGCATTGGCGGGTTGGCATATCTTTATTTCCATCTATACAATTAGACGACAAATCCAATCGACCATTGTTGCTTTCGATACTTGGCCAATTTTATGTCCACGGTTGCCGCATTGGGACCAATTTCAGTTCCATCTATATCCTCACATGGAGAATTGAACCGACAGTTGTTCCTTTTCATACCTACCGACATTTCTGATCATGGGTTCTCGGGCGGGCGGGCTCAAAATTGACCCTCCATTGTTGCGTGTTACAAATAGCACCCAAAATTCCATGATATACAAATTGAGAAGCGGAGCTGCGGACTGGCTGACTCGACATTGCACTTCTATTGTTCTGTGTCCTCCAAATAGTCCTTCAAGTTCCGTGATATACAAATTCACACATGAAATGCAAGGTTGGCGAGGTGGAGATTGCCATTGTTTACAGATACTAATCACTATGAAGTATTTAACAGAATCTAAAATATTATTTTCAATACTAAATTACCTCTTAGTACTAACAACTGGACACAGGTGTGGGTCTGACATCATCCTCTCTTCCATGTTACAAATTATGCATTCAAATTATTTACTCCGGTCCTTCGCAATATACAAATTGACTACCGAGTTCACATCTTGTATTCAAAATTTCCCTGATCTACAATTCCACCGTCGAATCCTTTCTCCTTTTTCCCTTTTCTTCTTCCCCTGTATTATGGCTCTCATTATCTCCATGTATATAATCACACCTTAGGCAATTTTATGTCCACGGTTGTTGGGTTGGCAATCTACAATTCTATTGCGTGCTCCTCGAACTCGCAAGATTCACTATACCACGGTTGACAAATGTGCTTCCTAATATACATTTTCTATGCTCTTACTAATGATTCTTACAAGTGACGACTGCACACAGCAATATGAAACAGTTCGCATCCAACCATTCACAACATAGAAATTGACTATTGGGTTCTGACATCGTCCCCTCTTCTGTGTTACAGATTGTGCATTCAAATGTTCTGAATAATACAATTTGACCATCTGGACCTCTGACCATATTTTGGATCCTCCTGTTCATGGATTCACGAAATCTCAAATTCTTAGTCAATGTTTCAGGGTAGTGCATTCGAAGTCTGTTGCTTCTTCTTTCGTGATATGCATATTGCACTCAAAATTTTCTTGATTTACATTTCCACCACGGATTCGTTGGTCCTTTTTCCCTTTTCTTCTTCCCTTGTATTATCTCTTTGTGGTTATATACATAGTCACCTTTCTATAAACACAAGTTCCAGCATTGGCAGGTTGAGATATCTTTATCTCCATCTATATAATCACACAACTCCTCCGACCGACTGCTATTTCTCTCCATACTTAACCAATTGTATCGCCATGGTTGGCGGGTTACGCGTATTGCAATCAAAAAGTTCTGAGACATACAATTTGACCCTGGCGCCCTCACCTTCAATAGTTGTACCTTGCAACCCTATTTTGTAGTGTTTTTTTTCCCCTACCTATGACCTCCATACTTTCTTGCTATGCAATTAGAAACCTTTGATGCTAACATGTCACCATCCAGGAACCGTCAACATTGTCATTAATGGGCGAAAAAATCAAGGATATATCCCATTATTACACATTCAATCAAGATGTGTGGAAACTTATTTTGTCCCTTCCAATTGTTCATCTCCAACATGCATCGTCGTGTTGGGACGCTCAAGAAATCTGCAATGCTTAATCTCTCATTGCAATATCCACCATGTTCGTATTTCTATATATGTAATTAGTAGTGTTTAATGTTAACAATGCATCATGCAACAGCCGTCCAAATTGTCATTAATCAACGAAAGTCTCGAGGACATCTCCCATTTACACGCTTTCGACTAAAATTTGCGTAGGGTTATATTAGCCCTTCCAACCTTTCATTTCATTCATCGTCTGGAACAAATAAATGTCTTTGTAGACCTATGGAAGCAGGTCGACAACATTTTTGTGGAGATACAGTAAATATGTTCGCAGAAGAGGACCAAAGGTTCCAGTGGTCCAGGGCATACTTTTACTATTCATCTTGTTCCACCCAAAACAAAGTGATTTGGAACTCCAAAATCACTCGTGCAGGCTGTGTCCCTGAGGTTTTTGACTGGAAGGAGGTGGTCTCTTGGCGCACCGAAAAATATATTCCAGGCCAAAGAATTATTCCACTACGCGACCATTCTCCTATTTCTTTGTCACCTCAGCTCTTCGGCAAGATGTTGAAATTGTTGAAACCAACATTAACGTTCAGAGGACAAGACTGTAAGCAGTTTCTAGAAAAACATCATAACGGGTTGGACATCTTAGCCGACTTCCTTGAAGACCCGACAAAAGTTCATGAAGATATCACAAGGCTCCAAGTAAGTTACTTTAGAAATTCATTCAGGAAAATTGCTTGGTTGTTTACAAGAATAATGGTACAGGCATCCACAACAAGCATTTCCCATATAATTATTTATATTTTGTATTCCACAGTCAAGGAACAATACATTTTTGATTAGGGAAACCTAATCTCCATTGAACTGTGTTCCCATTTGTCATGATTCAAATAATCGAATAAATTTTATATGTCATCCTACTTGATTTTTGCAATTTTGTATTTCTGCCCATTTCCAAAACTTTCTCTTTCCAATAAAATAAACTGTGGATTCGGCCCAGTAACATTCTAGCATGACACCCTGTGGAGACACAAGGCCTCCCATTGTTTTTATGAAGTTTTTAATGGCTTTGTCTCAGTTTTCAAAGATTTACTGTTAGGCAAGGATGCTTCACGGATGTCTAGCCACGCAAGCAAGTTTTTGAACAAGAAGGGCACACTTGAGCAAAAGGAAAATCACAGTCTCCTCATGGTATTTGGGTCTAAGGAAAATCCTGCCTTCCTTCCATGCCACATCATGAACAAGATGTTTGTTGCAGAAATAGCAAGGCAATACAACCACTGGTTGCATTTTTTCCATGACAAGAAAAAAAAACAGTTCATTCCTCTACCCTGGAAAGTCGGAGACTTCGTGTGTAGAAACATCAACAAGATTGACGAGTTTGTTGCCCATTTCAAGAAATTGAACCTAAAGTACGCTGAAAGGATAAAAGGGTTCGGTCCCAATGGCATTTTTGGAGAAAATTTACTCGGTGTTGGCTTTAACACCTCTTTTATCCATAGACACCTGAACCAAGACAGGGACAGTGTCAACAACAATCCTGATTCTACCCGTTGCAACGTAGAGACAATGCAAATCGAAACTGAATTGTACAGACAACATGGTAAAGTATCCAGTGAGAAGAGTACCCAGTCCCTCGCCAGCACTCCCAAGAGCACGACACCACGGAGCGTCACTTCGACGGTCCATCCCAGCAAGAAAGAAACCCATAAATATTTGAACGGAGGAGGAGATAAGAACCCTCCTCGCATAAATATTGATAGTTCTCACAAAGTTCCACTGACGAAGAAGAGAAAAAACAATGCGGGCCACATGGAGGAACCCATAATTGACAGTGGAAAATTGAAAATTGAAATTGAAGCTGAGCAGATGCAAAAAATTGGGTCGTCTGCGGTGGACATATATGACACCGAATTTTTTGACATAGAAGAATCCTTCGTAATCCAAAGTGTTATTTTTGACAACCAATCTAAAATTATGGTCATTGAAAAGAGAGATGTAACAAACAGGAAAGGCAAATCTCCAACAGAGATTGACTATAGCCAAATGACCCCGTCTAAAATCTGCTCATTTCACCAGGTAACCAGTGACGTTCTTCGTGATTCCATTAGAGGAATGGAGATGGATTATGCCAATCTGAAGCACCGCCTCAACGAATTTGAATAGGTTTTCATTGCAACACTAGAATTTGCCAGTCCTTTGGCAAAAATCGTGCCTTCTACCACTGCAGCGAAGATGAAAGTATCATCTACCCTCCTTGCATGCTCGAGAGCCCTTATAGAGAACAACATCAACAAAAGAATGCAGCTAGTTACTGAAGCCTGGGAAACATCGCAAAATTTAGTTTCCTTCAGAAAGAAGGCCAATGATTTGCTTGAACATTTGGAGTCGGATTTAAAAAATGAACAACTTTTCTGTCATCAGGTGTTGGACCCTTTTGCCAACTATGCCCTGAACACATTGGAAGTAAAAAGAAGATAGGAGAAACTCCCCTCCCCAAAGCACACCAAAAACGTAAAAGCATGCTAGCAAAAAAAAATTGAGAACCTGCACCTCATTGTCAAATCATGTAAACAAGTCATATTAGAAAAGGAAAATTTATTCACAAGCCTGCTCCAAATGGACTTAGCCATAACTACCAACGAGGTTCAAGATCCAAACTTAATTCTCAAATCCTTGTCAGTCACCAAAGAAGCGTTCCAGGAACAAGTTGATATTTTAAAGGGGTTGTCTTTCGAAAAGTTTTACGGCATACTTGAACATCGTCTAGATGAGCACGAGCGCTGGGTACTAGACTATGCCTCACAAAATGAAGAAATTGAGCAGAGTCTGCATAGTATTTCAATGGATCTAAGGAAATTAGAAAATGACCTTTACGACATAGAGATCCGGGATGAAATCAACACAGCCCCCATGAAAAGCTACATCGAAGAATGGTTCCAACTCATAATGGAAATCCTCGTCCAGGAAGGGCAACAACCGATCAATATGAGTCCACTGGCCATCGACGACATCAACAAAAATGCATCAGCTTCATAGTAAGTATATACTGCCATCTTGTTTTGTTTATCATTCCAGTTTAAGTCTATGTTGTCATCTTCTTTTCTTTATCAATTCACTTATGTCCTCTTTAAATAGAAAACTGTAATCAAAGACTCATAAGTTCCAATTTCTTCTATTCAGGTCTTCCTCTCTACCATCAAACACTTCTTTTAGCGTTTCTAATTCTTGTACTTATTTCTTTTTATGGTGGGCGGGAGCCCCAATCCCAGTCTATATGACAAACGCATTTAAATTTCCACAAACATGTAACAAACATTATTATTTTTTGTTAAATTTCAAAGAAAACTTATTCGAAAATTTCCTTATTGTATACTAAACTTTGGGTTTCCAGGAACCTTCTTGTTTGTTCCAAAGAAAACTAATTCAGATATGCTACATTTCTTGTCTCCTATTGTATGCTAATTTTTGGGTCTTCAACGACATTGATGGATTAAATGTTGATGTAATTTTCTGATATATGTAACAACCATTATTTATTTTATAATAAGTTTATATAGTTCGCAAGCCCGCTTCTCAATTTGTATATCGCAGAACTGTCGATGGTTTTGGTAGGACACAGAACAACAGAGGCCCATTTTTTAAACCACCAGCCTGACAACCCACAATCCAAAGACTCGCTAATTATGGAATGAGCAGTCCATCCATGCTCTATAAAACATGTGCAAATAAAACTAATTTGGCAATGCTATATCTTTTCTTTCCAAAAAAGCCTTTGTTTTAAAGCAAAGTAATTCAGTGCAACAGATGTTATTACTATTCTATTATATAACAGACATTATTAATTTATGGTAAATTTCTATAGTCCGCAACTACGCCTCTCATTTTGTATATCACAGAACAGCCGGTGCTATTTGTAGACCACAGAACATCAGACACCCAATTTTCAATGCGCCAGCCCGAGAACCTGCAATACAAAAACTGCCTATGTATGCAATGAGGGCTACAAATTTCGTATTTATAAAACTCAAAATCTACCTTATACAAATGCATCTTTCGTATGTATAATTTATTTACTAAATATCTACTTTATACAAATATGTTTATTTCTGATGACTTTCTATGTCCTAGTTTTAAAAATAACCAATTCGGTAATGCTAAATTTTTTGTGTCCAACAACCATTCAAACATTGATATTTTTTTATATTTTTTCAAGAATAACTAATTCGAGAATACTATGTTCTGCACGCAAACCACATGTATTTCAACTTTATAGCCACCTGCATGTACTAGGTCACATTTACTCCCATACCAACCTGGCAGGGACTACGCTGCCATGCAACACTTGTTGTTAATGTAAATGAGTGAGCAGTGTCACCTCTCAATTATTTAAAATAGAAATTGGATTTATTAATTTTTTTTATTTTAATAAAAAATGGATTTTATATTAGATTACTATGCACAATAATGATTTTCTCTATAAGGTCTCTTAGATGTAGAATAGTCGATAATGGAGTGTGTTGTTAAGGCACTCCCTGATATTAAGTCACTTTTGAAGACAGTAAACAAAATAAAATCTCTATAATATTAAAAATAATAATAATAATGATCAAATTTATTAGAAGGGAAATGAGATTAATGTTAAACCTCTTTTACATAGTGTTTATAACTTGTAAAATTTTCTAAAAGAATTTTGGTTAAAAACAAGAGAGAACAATTTTTTCCTCGAAATTACTTATTTTAAAATAATTTTTTATAATAGGACCATGGATAACCACTATATACACCTAAACAAAAACACTCTTCAAAACAATTACTTGATAGATGGAGAAGGTCAAACTAACGTTTTAAATTTCCAAGAGAAATGATGACTATTTTAAAATTGTAAGTACAAAATCTAAAGCAGAGAATAACCATGTTTGGAGAAGTACCATCATATCAAAATCGAGGTTAAATGTCCGTTGCTGTCATTTTCATGGATCTATATTTATTTAGAGTAAAATGTTTATATACTTCACTTTCTTAAACATACGTCACATACGTCACATATGGTCACATATGGTTTTCCGAGCACTAAAACACGCCCAAATTGATGAACCATCAAATTTTCATTGTTGTTGACAACTCCTCAACCTCACATGGCCAGCCAAGATCAGAACTCTCACAAACCTAACCTTAACTGCTTTTCAATATAAATATATATTTCCTGTCACCGATTCCTCTCACCCAAAAACGTACGATAAAGAGATATTATAATGACCACAATCATGGAATGGTCGGGATTCGGTAGCTAACATACATTTTATAGTTTGCTAGGCAATATTCAATGTTAAGGTAGGTAGGCAGTATATATATTATTGAATATCTTTTGATGTATATACTAAAATGATTTAACTGTGTATATACCACCTGTAGCAACATTGAGTAAGTTATCCTAAAATTGTTGGAATTGTTTTTATAATTTAAAATACTCATCCAAAATATTATCAAACATTATTGTTTTTTTTTGAAGATTTAATGACAAGTAAAAATAAAATATGTATACGGGAAAGTAAAGATTTTATGAAATGTTTATTCATTTTATTATTTTTATTATTATTTTCAAATTGAAAAAAATGTAATTTTATTTATATAAACAAAATTACAAAAGTAAAATGTTGTAGCATTCGTACTGGCATGTCTTACCTCATAAAGTATGATTTTGGAGTTAAATCTCTTTCTAAAAAGTTATCATGGTAACCATGTTGGTCCAAAGTTTGTTATTTTTCATCAAAAATTTTGAGAACAGTCCTTCCCTTATGGGAGCACAAAATATTTACTATAAAAAGAGAATCTGTGTGGTCCATCAAAGAGCAATTCAAAATTGAAAAAATTGTGAAAATGTGTAGAAATTATTTAGAGAGAGGCCTCGTGCGGAGTTGGACGGAGTCTCTTCCAAGATCATCCAGTTGCCTTGGTCCAAGTCCAATCCTAACTTATATGCTTCTTGTTTCCAATTCCTTTACATTTGATCCATGGGTCCCTGTCAATGAGGACTTCTTCTCCATTTCCAATCTTCCAAATGAGCCAGTGACCAATCCATGGAAAGTTTTAATGGTGGTTTTCCATATCATTGAACCATTCTTGGATGATTTATGTATCTGTATTATTGAGTCTATTGTTGTGTCTCCAGGGGAAATAGTTTTCTTTAACCATGAGAGCCCATATACATGTCTTTGTGATGACCCCCAAACGTTTTTGGCTGCTAAATCTTGGGCAAAGAGGTGGATGTTTTTTAAGTCCCAACCCCAATAGGAATTTGAAAGAGATATCTTCTTGATTTGAAGCCAGTACAAGTGGTCTTTTTTCATTTGAAGCCAGTAAAAGTGGTTTTTTTTCATGATCGAGCCCACAAAGAGGTGACTTATTTTCTCCATGATGCCCTTAGGGACCCAAGCTAGGGAAGTTCATAAGACCGGGATAACTTTCATGATATTAAAAAATACTCATAATTTCACTAGATATTGATAAATACCTCCAAAAAATTTTTTTTTGAACCCCCTTCTCAATACATATTTCCAATAAAAGAAAGAGGTTGTCTAAACATAAAAGACACCAAATCGTAAATTGCATTTCACTCAAATTTGCAAATCCAATAATATCTTAGTGGATTTTGGGCATATATCTCCTGAAAATATGCCTGAAAAAGAGCAAAAACTTAGCACATTTAGACTACCCCATAAAAGAAACCCCTATTTTAACTAGACACCCCTTTTTATACCCCCGATATCTATAAACACCTTGAGACCTCACACCCCCCGATACCTACAATATATTGATCTTATTTTTCACAATTAAGAAAACCCATTTCTGAATGAACGTGGTAAGATATTGGTCCACAAGGTGAAGGGAGGTTTTTTCCATGTTGACTTCCATGCTCTTAGCAAAGTAGAAGGTGAAGAGAATCTCTTTTTTAGTGTGAAGATGTGGGAGATGTTTACTTCACGAAAGATAAAAAATTATGATTATGATTATTATTATTATATATAACAATAAAAATAAAAAAAATACAATAATTTTATAATAAAATAAATTTGTATAAATAATCTATTTTAAAGTATTGTTCATAATTTATAAAAATAATATAATAATTTTGTAATAAAATAAATGAGTATACTTAATCTATTTTAAGTTTTATTCATAGTTTTGTTTCTTTTGGTTATGTTTTTAATTGAGATGGGTTTACATTAATTCGATTCGGAGTTTTGTAATTCTAGTTAATATTTTTCAAAGTTATCTATATTAAAAAGTAAAAGAATATTAATAATTTTTCAAAGTTACATATAGTAAAAAGTAAAATAAATTAAAATAATTAATTTTGTATTTTTTTTTAATGAGGAAATAGTTTTCTAAACCATCATTTTTTATAAAATAATTTTTTCAAAAATTATATAAATTCTTAGTTATTCAAATGTTTTTATATATTTAAAAAAAAATTGTGAACATATAAGATTTTTATAAAAAGATATGAAAAGAAAAAATATAATAAGTGTTTTATGATGATGATTAACATCCACTAAAACTGAATTGGTTTATCAGATCTTAAGAGGGTAAGTGATTACTTGTGATTCTTTAGAATTTTGTTTTTGTACTATAAAATCGTTAAGATAAGCTTTCCAAGATCACTATACTTTTGTTGAGTTAAGAGGTTAGGAAGGTTAGTAGTGTGATAAATATTTTGAAAATGAGATCTAATATGTGTATAGGATGGACAATCTAAGAGAGTGTTTTTCATCTTCAACCTTCTTAGTGTTACAAAGGTGACACACTCTTTCATCCCATGGCGTTTTAGGAATTGACCAAAGTCAGTTTCACTATGGAGCTCGTGAGAATTTGTTCTTATCTTTTTCTTTACACTTGGCAAAACCTAGATTATGGTTGATTACATCTTTATAATATCTTAATTTTCTTTTTTCCTCTAACTCTTTATCACACCACATTTTCTAAAAAAAAAATTGATTTGACGTTTTTTTTAATAGTATCTTTATTTTGCAAAATGGTTTGTGCCATGATTCCCCAATAGTTTAGCCAAGACCGGGTGTCTTCATGCCATTCTCGCTTGAGTCAATGGTGGTTATGACTTGATTTTGAAGCAATTTTAGGTAGCCTCTTGTCTTCCATGTTGTTTAACTTGTTTTTATACATTAGGTATCTAGTCATAGCCATACTCTCAATGGGGAAGAGGCTTGTTTCTAAGAGGAAGATGAGATAGGGTGTATTTCCTTTAATTTTGAGATTATAGGTTATAAAATTCTTTTGTATTTGCTTTATCTTTTCCAAGTTATAAAAAAACAAAAAAAATAAAAAATATAATAAACTTTTTATAAAAAAAACATCAAATCCAAAAATATAAACGTTTTGTAGTGAATATTTTATGAATTAATAAAGCTAATCCAAAGTATAAACGCTTCACACACTTACAATATTTTTTCCAATCGAGTGACGTAAGCTACCACATCAACAGTATCAATAACAAATATATATTAATAACAAATATTCACAGAGCTTGCAATTGCAACTTCATGATGCAAGGAATCTATAGGTTTAATTGATTTCTGGAATGATTTCTAACGATGGTCTCCAAACACCGTTGCATCTTTTGGTAAATTAATCTTCTTTAAGATGCTGGGCTTTAGACTGAAGTTGAAGCCACACCTGTTCCATTGATTTCTCCTTCATACAATGATCCGAAAGCAAGACTTGCAGCTCTTGCTTTGATATTACTATCTTAATCCTAATAAAACCACTGTCGTTTTGCACAGACTTACCTGAAGAAGGGGCAGAATTCTCTTGCATTTCTCTACTAATTCTGGCCTCGCGGCTGCCATTATCGATGCTTTTAGGTTCTGGTAAAATGACATTCCTCACATATATGTGAGCAGGCTCTTGATGATTATTATTCTTTGAAATTTGAGAAGGTGAATTAGGAATCGGTCGTAGGCAATAAAGCTGCCCGGGAAGCAACTTGTAGTCCGGGGAAAGAGGCTGTCACAGGTCCCCGGAACGCAAGAGCGAATGCCGTTGGTACACCTCCATGAGATCAGCGGCGAAAAAGGGAGCCGTGAATTCCATTATCTTTCCGTCCATTCTCATCACCATTAGTAAGTCATCGTCTGTTAATTTTGCAGAGACCCTACCAAATCTAAATCACATACAGTTTCCCATTAATGAATGCGAATGTTGATTGAATTCTCATACAATCTGTGCGATTCGCCAGAACGAACTCTTTCGCAAAGACGTGAATGAAATCTGCTGGTAGAAATAAGAGAAAGAGATTTTCCTAGAGCTAGCGTTATTTCAAAGGTGGAAATGAAGAAAAATAAGAAGGTTGAGACGAACGAGTGGACAGGAAGAAAAATATGAAGGTTATTGGAAGAAACCGAAACGGCCGGCATTTCACGTGCATGTGTGTCAACTCCCTTCCATTTCCTTTCCTGTTTCTCCCACCATCACGCGCTCTTAATGTGGAAGGAATCCAATCTGTATCCAGCGCTTTTTAAAGTATAGATTAAATTTAAGGCAAAAACTATTCATTATGCGAAGATTATGTATAAATTTTATGGAAAGTGATATTCATAAAGAGCTTCAAATTGGGACATCTTAGTAGATGTGAGATGTGTGATAGGTGGTATTATATCACCATTATGTTATGTTAGATTTCAACTATTGAGATTTTTAGTTTGAAAATTAATAATAAAGATAAATCTCTAATCATTTTTAAATTATTTATGTTTGATTATTTGTTTGTGTTTGATATGTTGAACTCATAGCTAGTATTATTACATTTATATTCTGTTTCAAATTTTTTTTATGATGATTCAGATGGATATCAGTGGCTACCCATCTTTTCCAACTGGTTACAAACAGTTTTCTGACAATTTTGGCAATTTATTATTTTTGGCAATTTTAACTTTCAGGGTCATTTTAAGGGCCTAAATAAAGGTTTTTCGGGATCGAGCTCCTAAATAATAGTTGAAGGCATGATTGAGCCCCCAAAATGAATTTCCTCGATGATACCTTTCCAACGGCCTATCACACGCCTAAAATGGAGATCGTATGCAAAAGTTACCACCCTGGGAAGTTGATGTACTAACTTACCCAAACGGGGCCCACATGAATTTTGGTGCTTCATCTCCTAGGGTTAGGTTTTTGGATGTCTAGGGTTTTTGGCATTCTTGCTTATTGTAAAAATGCCTTCAGAGCCTTATTGTAACCTTCTTCTTGCAAATGCGCACTGTCGTCACATCTCTTCTCAGAGATAAGCCACCACCATTCTAGCAAGCTTGTTTCCGCTGCATTTTACAGTTTCAGCTTATTTCGTTATTGAATAGAAAACCAGTTTTACTTTATCTTTGTTATTCTGTGTTAAGCACCTGTTAATAGTCTGTATTCATTTCATTATGCTCATAAAATCCGGATCAATGGTATCAGAGTGGTCTGCTCCTTGTCGTCTTAATGCATGTCCCCAACCAGGTCGGAGTACAAAGAGTTGGGTCTCAAGCTTGTTTCTCTTGAGGACAGAAGCTCTCGCACGCCTAAGCAACCTCCCATGGCAGGAAAAAAGAAAGATGATGGGACCGGAGATCCTTTTAAACTGTTGATTGAGGAAGCCCTCATGCAATAGAGGAGCGAGATGATGGATAGTTTCATGCAAATCCTTCGGCGCTATCAACAGACGGCGCATCTTCTTCGAACGGAGGTGCCGCCCCCTTCAAGGTACAAATAAAATTCGATATTCCTATATTTGAAGGTCAGATAGACACAGATGCTGTAGACAAGTGGTTGAATCTACTAGAAGGGTATTTTTTTATCCATAACTTTTAAAATAGAGAAAATATTACTTTTGTGCTCCTCAAATTCGTTCCCCATGTCAAATATTGGTGGGAAACTTTTTGTGAGCAAAAGGAAATAGAGGAAACCTCATTATTTTCAGTCATGACCACCTGGGAATCCTTCAGGGATGTTATTAAGGAACAATACTACATTGTCAGAAGTTATGACGACCTGTATAACAAATGGACCACACTGATGCAAGAAAGAGACCAAGCAGTGCCAGATTTCACAAATATCTTCCATACCTTGCGTACCAAGTTGGGTATCAAAGATTTGGAGCGACATCTGGTGCCAAAGTATCGCGGTGCTCTGCATAGATACATCCATACTGAAATGGAATTTCTAGACATCTCATCCTTAGGCGCGACCTACCGATATGCTGTCAAAATCGAGTAGAAGATCAAACAAAAGACGCAGCAATTTGGGCCTGGGAACCCCTCACAACAAAAGCCAGGAAATGGCGGCCCCAAGCCACCGAACAAAGGATAGAGCAAAGATGGGTAGTATCAGGACAACCAGTCCAAGCCACAAGCAAAGAAGGACATCAAAAAGACAAAGAAAGATACCGGGAAGTGGTGTGACTTCTATAAGAGCCCTTGGCATAACACTGTTGACTACCGCTCAAAGCAGTCGCTGGTGGCTGAAGTGAAAGCCTCTGAATCAGATGCAGATTCTAACTCTGAGATAGAACCAGAAAGGGGAAGATAGATCATTGACATGGAACCTAGTGCCACCGTTGCTACCACCAAGATCCAGCCTGGTGAACTAGATGAGCCAGAAGAAGGAGAGCGCCTCTTCCATTCACAGATGTGGGAAAAAGGCACCTTGTTGCACTTCATCATTGATAGCGGTAGACAGAAGAACCTCATCTCAGTAGAGGTCGTCAAG
>JZKD02S0267078.1:400751-421652 GCA_000966675.3 Picea glauca | reverse complement strand
ATGCCATGCCTTGCCTTCACCTACCATGCCATTCCATGTGATAATTTTTCATGCCATGTCATGGAATGCCTTTCCATTCCATGTCATGGAATTCCTTTCCATTCCATGTCATTCATTTTCATGTCTTCCCTTGACATGCCATGCCTTTCCATGTGTTTCCTTCCCTTGTCTTCCCTTGCAAACATATGTAATAAACACTAAGAAAAACCCTAGTCTCGGAAATCCCGCAACAAACATTTTTTCAGGGAACAAAAGGATAGTGGAGGGGCCCTAATAGATGAAATACGATGCCTCAGATCCAATGCAATTGATGGTTTTTCCATCCGAGTCCTGGTTTAAGTTTTATTGCGAGTTGTAACTCGCCTCCTCAAGCCATTCAGGGACATGGTAGAAATTTGATTTGGGGGCATAAAATCCAAACTGAGAATCATAACGAAGTTTCGTAAGCTCTTACACATCTACTTTTCCAAGACCCATGTGACTACACTACCCACAATCACCTGACACAGTATTCTTGAAAATTGACCTCTAGTTCAAAATTTGCACTATGTCTCATTGAGTAAAATCCAAGTCCTAGAGATCTGAAAACATACGATTTTATGGGAAACAAATGATAACAGAGGGGCCCCACTAGATGAAATCCAGTGCCCTGGATCCAATGCAACCGACATTTCTTCCATTCGAGTCTTGTTTTGAGTTTTATCGCGAGTTGCAACTCGCCTCCTCAAGCCATTGAGGGATATGTTGGCAATTTGGTTCGGGGGCATAAAATCCAAAATGTGAAGAATAACAAAGTTTCGTAAGCTCCCACACATCTATTTTTCCAAGGCCCACTTGAACACACTACCCACAATCGCCTAACACAATGTTCTTGAAAATTGACCTCTTGTTCATAATTTGCACTGTGCCTCATTGAGTAAAATCCTAGTCCCGAAGATCCTACAAAAAACAATTGTCTAGGGAATAAAATGAAATTGGAGGCCCCCCACTAGTTGAAACCTAGTGCCTCAGATCCAATTCAACTGACGGTTCATCCATTTGAGTCTCGGTTCAATTTTTATTGCGAGTTACAACTCACCTCCTCAAGCAATTTAGGGACATGTTGAAAATTTGGTTCGAGGGCATAAAATCCAAACTGAGCAGCATAATGGAGTTTTGTAAGATTCCACACATCTGTTTGGACAAGGCCCACACTACCCACAATCACCCATCACTATGTTGTTGAAAATCGACCTCTTGTTCAAAATTTTCACTAAGCCTCATTGAGTAAAACCCTAGTCCCAAAGATCCTACAAAAAATGTTTTTTCTGGGGAACGTGATGACATGGGAGGGACCCCATTAGTTGAAACTTGGTGCCTCGGATCCAATGTAACCAATGGTTTATCCATTCGAGTCCCAATTTGAGTTTTTTTGCGAGTTCCAACTCACCTCCTCAAGTCATTTAGGGACATGTTGGCAATTTGGTCCAGGGGCATAAAATCCAAACTAAGCAGCATAGCGAAGTTTTGTAAGCTCCCACACATTTTTTCGTACAAGGCCCACATGACCACGCTACCCACAATAGACCAAAACAATGTTATTGAAAATTGACCTCTTGTCAATTTGGACTTTGCCTCATTAAGAAAAACCCTAGTCCCAGAGATCCTGGAAGAAATGATTTTCTAGAAAACAAAATGATAGAAGAGGGGGCCCACTAGCTAAAACTGTATGGCCCGGATCCAGTGCAACTTATGGTTTATCCATCTGAGTCTCAGTTTGAGTTTTATCCTGAGTTGTAAATCACCTCCTCAAGTCATTTAGGGACATGTTAGCAATTTGGTCTGGGGGCATAAAATCCAAACCGAGCAACATTACGAAGTTTCATAAGCTCCCACATGTCTTCTTGGACAAGGCTACCCACAATATCCCAACACAGTGTTCTTGAAAATCAACTTCTTGTTCATAATTTTCACTATGCCTCATTAAGAAAAAGCCAAGTCCCATAGATCCTCTAAAAAACACATTTCCAGACAATAGAATGACAATGAAGGGGGCCCACTAGCTGAAATTTGGTGCCCCGTGTTAGCACTCTATAAATTTTGTCTGACTGAATAGACAAATGATAGAGGTAATTGTTTCAAACAAATTTACAGCTGAGGCACTATCCTTCTCAACTCAGAGAGGGATCTCTCGTGTCAGTGGGTATATCTATGGAAATCAGTGGCTAGATTTGGTTTGTTTTGGGGTTTTTAAAAAAAATTGTTGGCAAGGAAGGGGAGGAACACTTAGGGATATGGAGTCAAAATTCTGAAAGTGAATGAAAACCATGCATCGACAGATAGAAATCTCCAGAGGACAAAAGCTAAATGAGGCGATGAATCTGATTTATTCTTATATTTAAATAGAGTGTAGGAAGATAGAGAAAAAAAATAACTGCATCAAAGCATTACTGAAATGAATTCTGAATTAGTTAGGAAGAAAATCACACGGTTTAAATTGCTTAAGCCAAGAGCATCATAAGATGCATTATGGGCCTTTAACTCTCCAATTTAAATGGAATAAAATATAAATGAAGTAATAGGTCACAGGAAATACATACGATGAAAGAAAACAAAGCTCATATCACCACCCGTTAGAATCTTTTCGTAGAGACTTCAAAATCTTCTGCATTTGTATTCAATTCAGATTCAGAAAATTTACAAATAGAGTTTGATACAACCAAAAGGTGCTCTTGCACTTCTGCCAACATTAATCAATTCAAGTCTCTCAGTACGTATACAATTTGATAAAAAACAACTGAAACTGAAATGTTTAAGCTTCTATAACAATTTTGACTGACAATTTCGATATACGAAACAATTTACAATAATTAGCAAAAAGAAAATGTTTCAAAACCATGAACAATTTCTATGACTTTTCGACTTCCTCTACGCCATCTGTCTTGCTCTGAGCTTCTACCTGATCTGCAAAACTTGTGACACCTAGAGATCACTTGTTGGTTCCAGAGACGTTGCACTTTGTCTTACCCAACCGCACGATTTCTTTCCATTGTGGATCAGAGGAGACTTCATAATCCATCATCTCTTCAATCAAAATTTCCAAGTCAATGCATGTAGCATAGGACATGGTTGGCATGCTGACCTTCACTGTTTTAAACTTGTTTAAAATTTCAAAATGTGTAGCCAAATACTCTACCAGACTCGGGCCTTTCAGACTTTCTTCCATATCTTTGAACTTAGAATGGTCCATTCTACATTACATGAGGAGAGAGTGATAGTATTCTTGATTGTATAATGATCCTTTACCATTCCAAAATGATGGAAGGCCTTTGACAAACAATTTTTCAAAAGCATCTTTAAACTCTTGTATGTTATGCTCCATTTGCATAGCTTTGTTTTGGACCGATCTGAGTAAGTTGTGCTTGGCAATGATCTTCCTGGCTAAAATGATCAATGCAGTCCTATCTTTCACACCAATGGTTTGAAGTTCAGTAGTTGGTACAACATTTAGTAAATCAATAGCATTTTGGGCCCACCCCGAGGGCTTCTTTGTTAATATTTCATTTACAACAACACATCTGTTCCGAGCTGTAGCAACCATGTTATCTTTGTCGTTGATAAAATTCAGATAAACCATGAATTTAGCAATCTCTGTAGCAATAGTGTCTCATATTACATGTTTGTCTCCCTGCAATAACGTCTTTCCCTTTAACCTAGTTTTTAGCTTGCTCACTCTCTCCTGCAAATCTTGATTTTCTCTGTGGAGTTGAGCCATCTTTTCATCCTTCACTTTCATCTCTTGCTTCAACTTTTCCATGTTCTCTTTGAGACTCTGGATCTCACCTGTTTTCAATCTCACCTGGGACATAGATTGGACTAAACCCTCAGTGCTTGATCTAGCCTCTATATTATCAGGTATAATGATTTCCATTTCTGATGTCGTTGCCTGCACTAGTGACCAATGGTCCTTATCTTTCTCCAATTGCAATAGTTTAGCCTTGTAATCGAGTGCCTCTTGTCTGAATGTTTCTTTCTCCCATTCCAATGCAGTCAATTCTACTATCTGTGGATGATCTGTAGGTGACATCTTCATCCTTTTCTTTAGATTTTGGATCATATTGTCCTTTTCATCCAAAGAAACTTTCAACCCCTAGGGACCTTCACCCTCTAGCCTTTTGACCTGTGTCATCCAGGCTTTGTTGGACACCTTTTCCTGTTTCAGTTGCCCATCTAGTTTTGATGCATATGTTGTTAATCTTGCAACCTTTAGAGCCAAGCTCAGATAATCAGAATATAACATGTCACTGACATTCCTATGAAATTTTACTTTATCAGGGGTGGCAATGTTTTCATAGTGCATTTTGATCTCGAATACCTTATCATCATCAACCACTGCAATGATAAATGTATTTTTCTCCACATCCCTGACTGAGAGTACGGAAGTCTTATGCTGAGAAGTCGTGTCTACTTCAGGTAAAAGGTCTCTTATTTCACTGTTTTCCATGCTTATCTTCACATCATAATGATTCATTAAATATTCCTTGAACTCATACACTACCCCAAGTGTCTGGCTAAATATGTATTTCCTGCTGCTTAAAACCTTTGTGCTGATTTCGTTTTGTGGCCTGCTTTCTGTACTGGTTTCTTCATTCTTGGTTGTAGCCTCTACTATCTCCATGCATGTTTTCCCTTTCAGTTCTTCCTCTTACAGTTCAACTACTTGAGATGATGATGTGATTTCCATTCTCTTGAGAATGTCTTGCTGGCTACTAGCACCTAATGCTTCTGAACTGTTCCTCTTATTATAGACGCTTATTTTAGGAGTTTTGATAACCAACCTAGGGGAAGGTTTCTGTGTTGGGCTATGTTGAGAAACTGGTTCTGTTTGTTTTGTTTGATCATGCTGCATGGTGACCTCCATTTCTACACAGGTCTCTAGATTTTCCAACTCATCGAATCCTTTGACATGTTCATGTTCATAGGGACCTTGTCTAGTAGCCAATCTTCTCTTTGTTATGATTTGATGTGGATCATATCTTCTCCCTTGCAACCGTGTGAAACCAAATTCACTAAGCTTGGATTGAATCTAGGGAAAACAAGACTTAATCTTCACCACAAAGGGACCTACCATGAAATGAAATTTCAAATTAGAAGCCTTGTGTGCTTTCAGAAAATGCTCAGTCTCTGAGATAATTCTTTGTCTTATGAATTCCAAAGAAAAGATCTTGGGCGTCAAAAAAACTTGTAAAATATAAGGTCTTTCCTGGTATCCATATACCCAAACCACAGTAGATTGTGTGAACAATGCCTAGTCTCCTATCATGCTTTCTGGATTTGGCTGTAATGAGATTTTCATTTATTCCAAAACTCTCGGAAGATCTAAACCAAAAATGAGACTGTATACCTTGAACATAATCTTGTTGATGAAGATGAGCATGGTGATCCTTTTACACGCGGTTGAAATAAAAGCAGTCTCGGGAAATTCAGTTTTGTTGGATTCCACAAACATTCTCAGCAACTGAATGTAGTATCTGAAGTGTCTCAACAAGCTGAAGTTAACCAACTCTTGATGTATATTCTCTGTAATAAATTTGTCAAAACTGACACAGACTGACTGACCAGACAAAAAGCAAATCAATAGGAAACCTAACATGACCTCTACCACAAACTTGTCATTATCTAGCCCTAAAATTTGACTTAGCAGAGAACAAACCCACTAGACTTCGATAATCATGACGCTGACACTGGCAGGTAACGACAGACTCACTGAATGATGTTCAAGCTTGACTATGGTTTGCAGAAATAAGGTTTTAACTTCAGGCGGGCACTCTCTATAAATTTTGATCATTATCTATTCCTCAAAGGGCCTTGACACTGTGGCGGAGGCATTTGGTATATTTAGAGTATGCTGGGGTGATGGACTGTCTACCTTACATAGAACTTCTGACCCTAATTTATCTAAAATGACTCTTTCTCCCTGAGAATATCGCTCTGCACACCAACTTACAAATTTGGGGAATGGAAAGACCATTGCTACGATGTAAGGGATGATGGAGGCTTGAGCCACTTCAAGGAAAGGTATGCACATTCCAACATTGTCCAACAAATTTGATCTAGACACGGAAATAGGTGAGACCGTTATCTCTGTGTCAAAAACATCAAAATCTATGTCAATTAGGGTTTCCTCCCTGGAGGAGATCTCTTGTTCATTCACAGTTAAAACAACAGGATTGGCAGCCATGGTGAAGAATACCTATCAAGCAGCGAAAAACACGAGTCTGGTTTGGTTCTGATCTTTGAAATTCGACAGGAATCTTTGCACAAAATTTCTAAACTTTTGAATGCTTCAAATTATCATAGAATAATGTCAGGGGGTTCCTCCTTTTATAGGTATCTATTGAAATGGAGGGTTGGAGAAAATGGTTTCAAGTGGAGCGCTTTTCACCCCAATGTGCCTCTGAGGGCACCACACATCCATGATTTAAACCATGGTAGTTTTCCTCGGCCCGCTATCTATCGATTAATCCTTGCATTATTTCAATCACCGATATAAGCTTCAGTCGTTGATCCAGGCTGCTTCAGGATCTATGGTCCACATTTTCCAAGTAGCTTTGGCATCGGGGGTTGGAGGGAGTGGTTTTAGTCAGACTAATTTTTCCCCCGATGACCTCTACGGGTGCCACACGCCCCGTAATGAAACCGCGATGGTTTTCCTCGGCCCGCCCTCGATTGCTTAATCTTCGCGTAAGTTAAATCTCCAATATGCGCCTTGGTCATTAATCCAGGATGCTTTTAGTATCGACGGTCTTTCGAGTCTTGATCTTTACGTATCCACTATTTTGTCCATACGTCTCCAGACATAGCAGGGTCCTTTGATTTATCATATCTCCATGGAAATATAACCCTTCACTAAAAATTTTAAGCTCGGATACCATCTGGAAATTATTATGGTGATAACATTGGCTCCAACTTGGGATGTTATCCTCCCTGTGAGGTAGCAAATAACTGTAGACTAAGTGCCTACCCATTGGGATGTAATTTTATGTGTGTGATATGAATCTTTTTACCTTTATTCACAAACTCCAAACCTACTCAGCGCAACTCAGGGCCTTCACCTCGGGCTTCAACAATGTTGTTTTTATTTCGTCTTTCATACATAAAGAAAAAATGCAAAGTGGATATGTACAATGAATGGTGGGGTGAACAACGTAATGCTTGAGGAACCTGCCATTCACAGGCCCTCCTCTAGCAAGTTTTCCATTACTTTCTTCCAACAAATAGGCATTTCTCCCACGGTAAGCTGTAATTTTGAATAGGCCCAGCCACAGGTGATCAAATTTCCCATGTTTACCTTTATCTTCATTCCTGGCATCCCATCTTAGTACCCAATCCCCAGGTTCAAAGTCATCCACCTTGGTGCGTTTATTGAAAACTTCCTTGATCTTGTCTTGACGTAGCTAAGCGTTATTGAAGGCCTTTTCTCTGGTCTAATGTACGCTTATGAGTTCATCCTCTCTTCTCTGACCGACATTCGTTTTCACTTCTTGCTCCGGTAACAACTTCATTACCGACAATCCCAATGCAGTAGGAAAGATAGCTTCTGTATCGTAAATGATCTGGAAAGGAGATGTGGCAATAGATCTCTTCGGGGATATCCTGTTAGCTCAGAGTGCATGAATGATCTTTTTGTGCCACACCTTTTTATTTTCTTGCAATAGTTTTTTGATGATTCTGACCAAGCTTTTGTTCAAAGACTCAGCCAATCCATTCCCTTGAGGGCGGTATGATGTAGAATGACCAAGAGTAATATTGTAATCACTGCAGAATTTTTCCAACATTTTAGACTTGAAAGCCGCTGGATTGTCAGTTACAATCTTGACTGGGCATCCGAATCTGGACATGATATTGTCATCTAGGAATAGGATGATAACATCATATGTAGCCTGTTGGGTAGGAACAACCTCAATCCACTTAGTAAAATAATCTTTTGTAGTCAAGATCCATTTGTGTCGAGCCAAGGATTGTAGGTGTATTTCTCCTATAAAATCCAGGCCCCATTGTCTGAAAGGAGCTTCTACTGAAATGGGTTTCAACAGAAGGGACTGCAATTTTCCTTTCCCATAGAAGATTTGACATTCGTGGCACTTTGACACTTCTTTATAAACATCAAGGAAAATACTTGGCCAATAAAAATCATCTCTCAAAATTTTGTGCACACTCATCTTCCAATAATGGTGACCTCCATAGTCTCCTTTATGTAAATCTCTGATGGTTTTCTCCGCTTCTTCTTCTATTAAACAACTCAACAAAATCCCTCCCAGGTCCTTCCAGTACAGTAATTCATTTACTATACAAAATTTTGCTGCCTTCAGTTTTAGGAATCTGGCCTTTGTTTTTCTATACTCGGGAGGAGCTTGTAGATTGTTTAACACAAAGATAATATATGCATACCATGTAGAGTCAAGAAATTTCTAAAATATTTGTGTAGTTTCCTTTTCTTTATATGTTGTATTCTCTGATATACCTTTAGTGAAATTTACTCCTAGGAGTTCACAGTTCATTTGCGCCATCAGTCTAGAAAGTCCCTGTCCTTTGATTGATTTCGTGGGTTTAATTTCAAGATCGTACTCTAACAGTATTGCAATCCATTTTCCTCTCTTTCCTTCAGGATCAGGTTTTGTCAAGATGTCCTTTATTGAGCTGCTGGGAACATAAGTTGTGGTATGTGAGTGTAGAATGTAAACCCTGAATTATTTCAATGCCTTGACCAAATCATACGCCTGCTTCTCCATGATGTCATATTTCAGAGGAGCATCTCTCAATGTCTTACTGTAGTATGCTATGGGCTTCTCGAAATTCTGGTCATCCTTATGAAGTAATACTCCTGCAATCGTATGCTCAAAAGCGAAAGAGAATAGTATGAAATCTTTCTCAAAATTTGGACTAGCCAACACAGGAGCCTTTGTCAATGCCACCTTGATGTCTTCAAAGGATTTTATAGCTTCATGGGCCCACTTGATTTCATTTCCCTTCTTTAACATGTTGGTGATATGTTTTATGATTTCAACTAAATTAGGAATGAATCTCCTCAGGAAGTTTACTTTGCCTAGGAAGGATTGTACTTCTTTTCTGCTACTGGGTATGCTAGTCTTCAAGATCCCCTCCACTCTGTTGGGGTCTACCTTTATCCCTTCCTTTGAAATGATATGTCCCAAGATTTTTCCTTCTTCCATAGCAAAATTTGACTTTTTTGGATTCAAGGATATGCCAAACTTTCTTCACTTTTCAAACACTCTTATAAGATGTTTGATGTGTTCTTCATCTTAGGCAGAATACATAGTAATGTCATCCAGATATATAACAATGAACTTATCTTTTTCATCTGCAAAATCTATGTCCATGGCCCTCTGAAACGTTTCCCCAACATTCATGAGTCCAAATGGCATTTTGGCATACATAAATGTTCCCCAGGATGTACCATGATCTGGTTGTATCCCGAGAAACCATCTAACATTGACATCCTTTGAGAGTCTACCACCTTTTGTAAAATGTGATCCATTTTGGGCAACGGGTAATTATCTTTAAGAGATACCTTATTCAGGTTCTTGAAGTCCACACACAATCTGATTTATCCACTCTTTTTTTTTACTAACACTAGATTGGCTACCCATTTGGAAAATATCAGGGACACTATGATTTTTTCTTCAAACATCTTTTTCACTTATTTCTCTATCAATGGTAACAATAGAGGATTTATTCTTATTAATTTATGTTTGAATGGCTTGTGATCTTCCTTTATTGGGATAACATGCTAGATTATACTAGTATCATAAACTTTCAACTCATCATAACTCCAAGCAAAGACATCAAGGAATTCCTCTATTAAATTTACATACCTTTCTTTGACTTCAGGGCTGAGCTTCCTGGACAGCGTAATGATCTTTGGGTTTTTTGGAGTTCCAATATTATAGTCTTCCACATCCCCTTCATTTACTATAATCTTTGGACTTTTGGCCACGTCGTTATTATCAAACAGTTTCTCTAATGGTACTAGGCCTTTGGGGATGATGTTTCTTTTCAGTTGTACAATGTCTCTGCCAGCAATCTGATTGTCAAAATATCCCTCTTTAGTGAAATCAGTCGCATCTACCTCATCATCGCAATATTCATCATCAATGTTTAAGTTCTCAAACTCGTTTTCCATTTTTAGGAAGTTTTCTATCTGTTTTTCATCCTCGATGACTTGCCAGTGCTTCATATTATCTGGTATTTTTGGCCTATACTTGAATTCAAACTTGTAGCTCTTTTAAAAAAAAAACGAGACCTTGAAAACTATTGCTGAAGTAGCTAGAGCATCAACAACCTGATTTTGTTCTCTTGGAATTGCGGAAAGGTTACATTCTGAAAAATTTTCGAGGAGTTTGAGCACCAGATTTCTGTAAGCCCTTAGTCTGGGATGTTTTTCTTGATAGATTCCTTTGATTTGATTGATGATAAGCTCAGAGTCTCCAAGTACAACAATCCTTTTGGCACCCAATTCTTCCAAGACTTTCAACCCCAATATTAACGCTTCATATTCAACCATATTATTGGTGCATTCGAAAACAATTTTGTAAGAGCATAACTTTGCATATCCTTTGGGGTGATTTATCCACACACCAACTCCAGCTCCTTCCCTACATCCACCTTTATCAAAATTCATTTTCCATATATGATCTTCTGCATCAGCCTATTGTTCTGAAAGTTCCTCCATCCACTGTTCAGGTACACCTTTGTCAGCCAGAACAATTTCTGACTCTTCTTCTCTGGAACAGAGGTCGTTGAAGAAAATGGAGGACCCCAATTCAGTACTCACTGAGTATACAGGGTGATTGGTGGGTTGTGATTTGTTGTTGACCATATATTTAAGTAGAACCTCCCTGTACAATCTTTTGTCTTGACCAAAAATAGGAATAGTAGCATATGACATGTCCATCTGGAGGGTTCCCTTTAGTTTTGCTGCCCACGACCTGGACAAAAGCATGCCAAATTTTGGAGGGATATTAGCGACCACTACGTCCATCACCATATTTTTCACTGGGATTTGTGCCAGAGAAACCACCATGTCTTTGATAATGCCAAGTCATTTCACCTTTCTTGAATCAAAGGAGAACAGATCCTTATAAGGTCTCATGACCTCAAGACCTAATTGGTCCATGACCACCTTAGGCATCAAGTTGTGAGATTCTCTAGAGTCCAGCATAGCATTGTGTAGAGCCATGTCGTGGATCTTCAAGATAACATAAAAAGGAAGTACTTCTTCATTTTCACCATTTTGTTCCACTCTTGGACCAAAAAGGATGGTTGGGTGGTCGTCTTGTATGTTCAGGGTATTAAAGGCTCGTCCCATTTTGAGAATTTTGATGATCTGATTTTCGTATTCAATATTCTTGGTCAATTCATTAAATGGGACCAAATTTTTTATCTTAGCCTTCTCTCTTTCAAAATCAAAAGAGGATGGAGTTTTTTCTACCTCTTTGGTGACTATCTCTTTTCTCGTCAATATTTTCTTCTGAGGTTCTTATTTCTTCTTTCCCCTTTCCACAGTATCCTTTGCAGTAGAATCTTTCACAGTGGAATCCTTTACAGTTGAATCTTTCCCAGTGGAGTCTTTTTTGGGCTGACTAGAAGAGGGCACATTACTTTGAGCTTCTTTGGTGGGATTTGTCTTTGGAGGATTACCTTTTGGAGGGTTTGGAGGCATTTTTTGATTTCAGAGGTTGTACTGCCTTTGGAATTGCATGATGGTTTTTTTCAATCTGGTCTCATAATCTTCTCTTTCTATTGATATCCTTTCCTCTTCATCTTGAAAAAAGATCTCACTCACATCCATGAATTAGATGTGTTCTTTTTTGGTCAAAAACACCTCAATTTCTTTGTCATCATAGCAGTTCACATTATCTTCAAAATATTCATCATAATATTCATTCACATAGTTATTCTGAAAAGGAGGCCTTATTTGTTGTTACCCCGATTTCCTTGATTCCCCTGGTTTTCCTGGTTTCCTTGATTTGTTTGGTCTTCTTGAGCTTCCAGATTTCCCTGGTTTCTCTGCTCTCTTTGTCTGATCTATGGGACGACTGGTCTTCTTGGATTTCTAGGTGGACCATCAACCTGTTCTCTAGGGATGGGCCTGTTTCCCAATGACATTCTTTCCATCATCCTTTCCATGTTTCTCATCATTACTTCAAATCTTTCCTCTAATGTTTGTGATGTTGAAGGTTGCGCTTTATCTTGGATCATGTTTGGGTTCCTGCCAGAGTTAGTCTTCATTTTTCCTAAAGCCATCAGGTTCACTTCTACTTCTATGGCATCGGTTGTCATATCATCTAATGTGGTAGATATTCTTTCTCTTAATAATAAATCGAAGTCGCTTTCAAAAGAATTAGCATATTTGAGCTTAGAAGCCTTAGGGGGGTCTTTACTTCATTAGGAATGGAATTATATACTTTCATGAATCTAGCCAAAAAATCTTGCACTATTTCGTCAAGTGATCTCTTCATATTGTTGTGTTGAGTCAACAACTAAAGGGGGTTTTTATTGTCCCACCATTTTGTGAGGAAAAGTGTTTCAAAAGCCTCGAAATCTATGATGCTAGATGATGCAAGGGATCTGAATCACTTCCTCACATCTCCTGAAAGGATTTGTGTAAACAACCTCATTTTCACATCCTCATGATCCACCTCTTCCAAGTCTATGAAATAATTGAACCAGTCTAGGTGCTTATGAGCTGATATATTACCTTTAGCATCATATAGTTTGATCCTTAGGTTGTAGTCCTGAGGTAAGCCATGCAATTGAGCAGGCAGTATGAGGGGAGAAAATATGACTTCCATGGCTACTATGAGGGGTCAGAGTGTCGGTTGGTTTCGAACAAGGGTTACTACAGGTTTGACAGACATGGCTAGCATCAAATCTTGGAATCTCTTTTCGTCAAATATGGTCTCGTCTAGATGAGATTTGGATTTAGTTTTGAATAGGGATTGTTCGAACTTCAGGTCAAACTCAAGGTCTTCGATACTAGTCAATCCATCTTTGGGTAAGGAAAAATATTGGTCTGAATGCAACATAGGGGCTACTAGATTTTCTTTTTTTTTTCGTACAAGATTTTCAGGACTAGACATAGGGATTGCAGGCTCGGGGTCTGGGTTCCTCCTGGAGTAGATTTTCTTAGGAGATAGGATTTCTATCTTACACGGTGTAGTACAACTAGTATCTGAGTAATGGAGTCGCCAAAGTAAAAATAATCTCAGCCAATAAGGTATTTGATCCACTGTCACCCTCAGGGATCAAACTAAATATTTAAGTTGTTTTCCCAGGAATTTTTTTTTCAATTTCGTCCCCAGCAATGGCGCCAGAATGTTAGCACTCTATAAATTTTGTCTAGATGAATAGAAAAATGACAGAGGTAATTGTTTCAACCAGATTTAGAGCTGAGGCACTAGCCTTCTCAAATCAGAGAGGGCTCTCTCATGTCATTGGGTATATATATGGAAATCGATGGCTAGATTTGGTTTGTTTTGGGGTTTTAAAATAAAATTGTTGGCAAGGAAGGGGAGGAACACTCAGGGATATGGAGTCAAAATTCTAAAAGTGAATGAAAACCATGCATCGACTGATAGAACTCTCTAGAGGACAAATTCTAAATGAGGCGATGAATCTGAGTTATTATTAAATTTAAATAGAGTGTAGGAAGATAGAAAAAACAAATAACTGCATCAGGGCATGACTAAAATGAATTCTGAATTAGTTAGGAAGAAAATCACATAGTTTAACTTGCTTAAGCCAAGAACATCATAAGATGAATTCTAGGCCTTTAACTCTCCAATTTAAATGGAAGAAAATATAAATGAAGTAATAGGTCATAGGAAATACATACGATGAAAGAAAAAAAAGCTCATATTACCACCCGTTAGAATCTTTTCGTAGAGACTTCAACATCTTCTGCATTTGTATTCAATTCAGATTCAGAAAACTTACAAATAGAGTTTGATACAACCAAAAGGTGCTCTTGCACTTCTGCCAACATTAATCAATTCAAGTCTCTCAGTACTTATACAATTTGATAAAAAACAACTGAAACTGAAACGTTTCATCTTCTATAATAGTTTCGACTGACAGTTTCGGTATACGAAACAATTTACAATAATTAGCAAAAAGAAAACATTTCAAAATCATGAAAAAATTCTCTGACTGTCTAAATTCCTTCGTGCCATCTGTCTCGCTCTGATCTTCTTCCGGATCTACAAAACTGGTGACACCTGAAGATCACTTGTTGGTTCCGAAGACGTTGCACTTTGTCTTACCCAACCATGGGATTTCTTTCCATTGTGGGTCAGAGGGAATTTCGTAATCCATCATCTCTTTAATCAAAATTTCTAAGTCAATGCATGTAGCATAGGACATGGTTGGAATGTTGACCTTCACTGTTTTAAACTTGTTTAAAATTTCAAAATCTGTAGCCAAATACTCTACCAGACTCGGGCCTTTTAGACTTTCTTCCATATCTTCAAACTTAGAACGGTCCATTCTGAATTGCATGAGGAGAGAGTGATTGTCTTATTGATTGTATAATGAGCCTTTACCATCCCAAAATGATGGAAGGCCTTTGGCAAACAATTTTTCAAAAGCATCTTTAAACTCCTGTATGCTGTGCTCCATTTGCATAGCTTTGTTCTTGACCAATCTGAGTAAGTTGTGCTTGGAAATGATCTTCCTAGCTGAAATGATCAATGTGGTCATGTCTTTCACACCAATGGTTTGAAGTTCAGTAGTTGGTAAAACATTTAGTAAATCAATAGCATTTTGGGCCCACTCCGAGGGCTTCTTTGTTAATATTTCATTTACAACAACACATCTGTTCTGAGCTATAGCAACCATGTTATCTTTGTCATTGATAAAATTCAGATAAACCCTGAATTTAGAATTCTCCACAACAATAGCATCCCATATTACATGTTTGGCTCCCTGCAATAACATCTTTCCCTTTAAACTGGTTTTTAGCTTGCTCAGTCTCTCCTGCAAATCTTGATTTTCTCTATGGAGTTGAGCCATCTTTTCATCCTTCACTTTCATCTCTTGCTTCAACTTTTCCATGTTCTCTTTGAGACTATTGATCTCACCTGTTTTGAACCTCACCTAGGACATAGCTTGGAATAAACCCTCAGTGCTTGATCCAACCTATGTATTAGCGGGTATAATGACTGCCATGTCTAATGTAGCTGCCTGCTCTAGTGACCAATGCTCCTTCTCTTTCTCCAATTGCAGCAGTTTAGCCTTGTAATTGAGTGCCTCTTGTCTAAATGTTTCTTTCTCCTGTTCCAATTCAGTCAATTATGTTGCCTGTGGATGATCTGTAGGTGAGATCTTCATCCTTTTCTTTAGAATTTGGATCATCTTGTCATTTTCATCCAAAGAATCTTTCAACCCCTGGGGACCTTCAACCTATAGCCTTTTGACCTATTTCATCCAAGCTTTGTTGGACACCTTTTCCAGTTTCAGTTGCCCATCTAGTTTTGATGCATATGTTGTTAATCTTGCAACCTTTAGAGCCAAGCTCAGATAATCAGAATATAACATGTCACTGACATTCCTATGAAATTTTACTTTATCAAGCACAACAATGTTTTTAGAGTGCATTTTGATCTCGGATACCTTATCATCATCAACCACTACAATGTTAAATGTCTTTTTCTCCACATACCTGATTGAGAGTAAGGAATTCTTATGTTCAGAAGTCATGTCTACATCAGGTAACAGGTCTTTTATTTTACTATTTTCCATAATTCCCTTCACAGCATACTGATTCATTAAATCTTCCTTTGACTGATACACTGCCCTAGGTGTCTGGATAAATATGTATTTCCTACTGCTGAAAACCTTTGTGTTGCTTTCGTCTTGTGGCCTGCTCTCTGTACTGGTTTCTTTGTTCTTGGTTGTAGCCTCTACCATATCCATGCATGTTTTCCCTTTGAGTTCTTCCTCTTCCAGGTCAACTACTTGAGATGATGATGTGATTTTCATTCTCTTGAGAATGTGTTGCTGGCTACTGGCACGTAATGCTTATGAACTGTTCCTCTTATTGTAGACGCTCATTTTAGGATTTTTGATAACCAACCTAGGGGAAGGTTTATGTGTTGGGCTCAGTTGAGACACTGGTTCTGTTTGTTTTGTTTGATCATGCTACATGGTGACCTCCATTTCTGCATAGGTCTCTAGATTTTCCAACTCATCAAAACCTTCGACATGTTCATGTTCATAGGGACCTTGTCTACTAGCCAATGTTCTCTTTGATATGATATGATGTAGATCATAGCTTCTCCCTTGCAACTATGTGAAACCAAATTCACTGAGCTTGGATTGAATCTAGGGAAAACAAGACTTATTCTTCACCACAAAGGGACCTGCCACGAAAGGAAAGTTCAGATTAGAAGCCTTGTGTGCTTTTAGAAAATGCTCAGTCTCTGAAATAATTATTTGTCTTATGAATTCCAAAGCAAAGATCCTAGGCATCAGAAAAACTGGTAAAAGATAAGGTCCTTCCTGGTATCCATATACCAAAACCATAGTAGATTGTGTGAACAACGCCTAGTCTCCTATCATGCTCTTTGGATTTGGCTGTAATGAGATTTTCATTTCTTCCAGAACTCTCGACAGATTTGAAACAAAAATGATACTGTATACCCTGGACATAATCTTGTTGATGAAGATGAGCATGGTGATCCTTTGACACTCGGTCGAAATACAAGCAGTCTCAGGAAATTTGGTTTTATATCATTCCAGAAACATTCTGAGCAAGTGAGTGTAGTATCTGAAGTGTCTCAACGAGATGAAGTTAACCAGTTGTTGATGTATATTCTCTGCAATAAATTCATCAAAACTGACACAGACTGACTGACCAGACAGAAAGAAAATCAAAAAGAAACCTAACATGACCTCTACCACAAACTTGTCATTGTCTAACCCTAAAATTTGACTTAGCAGAGAACAAACCCACTGGACTTCGATAATCATGACGCTGACACTGGTAGGTAATGACAGACTCTCTGAATGATGTTCAAGTTTGACTATGGTCTGCAGAAATAAGGTTTTAACTTTGGGCGAGCACTCTCTATAAATTGTGATCATTCTCTGTTCCTCAAAGGGCTCTAACACTGTGGGGGAGGTGTATGGTATATTTATAGCATGCTTGAGTGATGGACTGTCTACTTTACATAGAACTTCTGACCCTAATTTATTTAAAATGAATCTTTCTCCCTGAGAATATCACTCTGCACACTAGCTTACAATTTTGGGGAATGGAAAGACTGTTTCTATGATGTAAGGGATGATGGAGGTTTGAGCCACTTCGAGGAAAGGTATGCACCTTACAACATTGTCCAAAAAATTCGATATAGACACGGAAACGGGTGAGACCGTTATCTCTGTGTCGAAAACGTCAAAATCTCTATCAATAAGGGTTTCCTCCCTGGAGGATATCTCTTGTTCATTCAATGATAAAACAATAGGATTGGCAGCCATGGTGAAGAATACCTGTGAAGCGGAGAAAAACACGAGTCTGGTTCGGTTCTAAGCTTTGAAACTTGAATGGAAGCTTTGCGTCAAATTTTCGAATGTTTGAATGCTTCAAATTATCATAGAATAATGCCGGTGGGTTCCTCCTTTTATAGGTATCTATTGACATTGGGGGTTGGAGAACAGTTTCAGGTGGACCACTTTTTGCCCCAATGTTCCTCTGAGGGTGCCATGCATCCATGATTTAAACCATGGTATTTTTCCCCGACCCGCCCTCTATCGATTAATCCTTGCGTTGTTTCAATCACCGATATAAGCTTCAGCCATTGATTCGGGCTATTTCAGGATCTACAGTCCAGATTTTCCCAGCAACTTTGGCATCGGGGGTTGGAGGTAGTGGTTTTAGTCAGACTACTTTTTTCCTCGATGTACCTCTATGGGTGCCACACGTCCCTTAATGAAACCATGACGGTTTTCCCTGGCCCGCCCTCGATTGCTTAATCTTCGCGTTAGTTAAATATTCGATATGCACCTCAACCATTGATCTGGGCTTCTTTCAGAATCGACGGTCCGCCGAGTCTTTCTCTTTACATCTCCTCTATTTTTTCCATACGTTGCCAGACATATCAGGGTCCTCTGATTTATCATATCTCCATGGCGATATAACCCTTCACTAAAATTTTTAAGCTTGGATACCATCTAGAAATTATTATGGTGATAACACCCCAGATCCAATGTGACCAACGGTTCATCCATCCGAGTCTCGATTTGAGTTTTATAATGATTTTCAACTCGCCTCCTCAATCCATTCAAGGACATGTTGGTAATAGACCTAGACCTAAACGATGACCATGACATAGACCTAGACCTATACCTAAACCATGACCTAGGCATACACCTAGACCAATACCTAGACCTAGACCTACACCATTACCATGACCTATACCATGACATAGACCATGAACTAGACCATAACCTAGACCATGGGAAGACAATGCATGACAAGGAAAGTCATGGAAAGGCAATGTCTAGGTATAGGTCTAGGTCTAGGTATGGCAATACAAGGAAAGGCAATGCAAGGAAAGCCAAGGAAAGACAAGGAAAGACATGAAAAGGATAAGAAAAGTTATACATGGAAAGGAAAGGCAAGGTCTAGGTCTAGGTCAAGGTATACATGCTATATATTGTTATAAAAGTTATTGAGTTGAAAGATTAGTTTTATTTATTTTATTTTAAATAAGTCCTTGAAGTTTTTTTTTTTTCATGCAATCCAAAAGAAACTATGGATCAATAGTATAATCAGACTACACCATAAGGATGGAAAAAAAACTTGGTTAGTGACATCCCTTTCTATGTAAATCCTATTAATTATGATAATCCATGTTTCACAACTATGAAGATACCTAAGATATATGAATAAAGAGAGCTTATGCTATGACACTGAAATTTTCATGCAAGTATTTTGATCTAAGATAGACATGATAACAAGTTGTAAAATTACCTGCTTAATGAGTCCTTTGATTTTAATTTTTAGGTATTAAACTTGTTCATTTAGTAAAAGAATTATTTTTTTTAAGCAAGAAAAAATGTATGATACATGGTGCCATTATTGTTTTATTAAATTAACTTGAAAACAAATTCTCTCTAATGATGAAAATAACTATATTTTTACAAACAATTAGTTTTATGAATATTTGTAATGAAAGTACCTTTTAGATGAATTATAGTTAGCCAAGGAAAGGAAAGACAATGCAAGGAAAGGAAATGCAACACAATGAAATGCAAGGCATGGCATGGCAAGTCAAAGAAAGACATGGCATGGAAAGTCAAGGAAAGGCATGGCATGACAAGGAAAGGCATGGCATATCATGGCATGACATGGAATCAAAAGAAAGGCAAGGCATGAGAATGCATGGCATGGCATGGCAAAGCATGGCATGACATGTCCAGGAATGGCATGGCATGTCGAGGAAAGGAAATGCAAGGCATGGCATGGCATGGCACGTCATGGCATGAAAAGGCAAGGAAAGGCATGGCATGCCATGGAAAGGCAAGTCATGGCATGGAAAGGCATTGAATGGAAAGTAATGGCATGGAAAGGCATGGCATGGAATGACATGGAATGGCATGACATGTCATGACAATGCAAGGCATGGAATAACATGGCATGGCAAGGAAAGTCATAGCATGGAAAGGAAAGGCATAGCATGGAAAGGAAAGGCATGGCATGGCATGTAAAGGAATGGAATGGCATTCCATGTCAAGGAAAGTAATGGTATGGAAAGGCATGGCATGGCATGGAAAGGAAAGGAAATGCAAGGCATGGCATGACATGGAAAGGCATGGAAATGTAAGGAAATGCAAGGAATGACATGGAATGGCATGGAAAGGAAAGGCATGGCATGGAAAGGAAAGGAATAACATGAAGGGCATGGCAAGGCAAGGTAAGGCATGGCATGGAAAGGCAAGTCAAGGCATCACATCGCGTGGAAAGGCATGATATGACATGTCAATACAAGGAAATGCAAGGCATGGCATGGCATGGCATGCCAAGGAAAGGCATGGCATGACAAGGCATAGAAAGGCAAGGAAATGCAAGGATTTCATGACATGGCATGGAAAGGAAAGGCAATGTAACTCATGGAATGACATGCAATGGCAAGAAAATACATGAATGGAAAGGAAAGACATGACATGGAAATGAAAGGCATGGCATGGAATTGCAAGGAGAGACATGTCAAGGCATGGCATGGCAAGAAAAGGCATGTCATGGAATGGAAAGGAAATACATGACATGTTAAGTCAAGGCATGGCAAGGCATGATAAGGAAAGGAAAGGAAAGGCATGGCAAGGTATGGCATGGCATGGAAAGGAAAGGCAAGGCATGGGATTAAATGGAAAGACAAGGCATGACATGGCATGGAAAGGAAAGGAAATGCAATGCATGGCATGGGAAGGAAAGGAAGGAATGTCATGGAAAATATTGATGTGACATGGAAAGGCAAGGCAATGCAAGGCATGGCATGGCATGGCATGTCAAGGAAATGCATGGAAAGGAAAGGAAAGGCAAGACATGGAAAATAAAGGCCTAACAAGGAATGGAATGGCATGGCATGGAAAGACATGGAAAGGAATTCCATGGAATGACAAGGAATGGAAAGGAATGGCATGGCATGGGATGGGATGGTATGGAAAGGAAAGGAAAGGCATGGCATGGAAATGCAAGGAAATGTAAGGTATGGAATCACATGGCATGGAAAGGCAAGGGATGGAAAGGAAAGGAAATGAATGACATGGAAAAGCAAGGCATGGCAAGGAATGGCATGACATGGAAAGGAAAAAACAAGGCATGACATGGAAAGGAAAGGC
>JZKD02S0267078.1:366215-376709 GCA_000966675.3 Picea glauca | reverse complement strand
CCCCCCCCCCCTAGCTTAAAGATCGGAAGGCCAGGGGGGTCCGGAATCCAATGCGCGCCGTTGATCTGGGAGCGCGATTATTGGCCGCTCAAACTTGATTCTCGTTTAAGCACGGGCACATTCGCACCAAAACTTAGGACAGGTGGGTTTTAACCCATTCTTTTGATATCTAAACCCCTTAGCAAGAAATATCGCTAACACATATGCACCTGAAAATATTATTTTCTGGTGGAAGTGGAACTAGATCCCAAGTCTGATTCTCTAGGAGTGAGTCATACTCCTTCTGCATGGTTGTTTTCCATAATGGATTTCCCACAGCCTTACTGTAGGTATGTGGATATGAAGAATGAACCATATAGAAATGCATGGGTATCATAGGTTTAGAAGATGAAAGTACATGAGAAGGCCCCTCATGCTAAGATCGAGTCCTCCTCAAATCCAATGGATTCCCTGCTACCTGAAGTGTAAACTGTGCCCTCTTGGGAATCTGCTAAAGCTTCAACGTTGGCTTCTTATCTGGATGTACTACCTGCTCATTTCCATGTACAAAATCTGAGTGTATGGAATCATCTCTGATGTCTGGAACTGATGGAAACACAAGATTATTTGCATGTTTCACTGGAGGTGCATGCAAAGTACTCTCCTTATGTGTAAGTAGTAAAGAGGAGTCACCGTAAAAAAACTTGGTGAATTTATACAACCTTGAATTGTGATCCACCTCACCAATTGCAATCATGGAATTGCCGTGCATGTCAAGTACATAAACTAAATCTGATGTAAATTCAATCTTTTTACCTTTCTGAGTGATATGAATAACTGAGAGCAGGTTCATAGAAATATTTGGAACATGTAAAACATTCTCAAAACTGCCATTAGGGAGTTCCACTCTCCCCTCTCCTGATATTTCTACTAGAGTATCATCCCCCATGAGAATAAGGGGTCTTGAGCATGAACTCAAATAATTAAAAGCTTCTTCTTTCACTGTCGTATGATGTGATGTGCAAGAATCTATAATCCATGAATCAGATAATGAATTAATTTCAACAAGAGCATGATGATTACCTTTCTTAGGAGCAAGATATTCTTCCTCTTGCTTCTTGACTCCTTCTGGAATGAAGTTTCCAAGGTTGTTATGTTGTAGTACCTATGCCATAAGATCAATTTTCTTCTTTAGGCATGTGGATTATTCATGATTTGGTTTATTGCAGTAAGTGCACTGCTTTCCCTTATTCTTCTTCTTGGAATGTGAAGAGTCTTTGGAACCTAAAGAATCCTTAAAGGGTTTGGAATATCCCTCCTTCTTGTTCTGTTTCACCTTTCCATTCAGTTTGGATGATCCTTTTCCATCATTCATGGTGAGTGCATGTTCTTTGGGATCCTTGATTAGGCCCATCTGAATGAGTTTTTCCTACTCATGTGTGAGAGAATCAATGAATTTCTCCATGGTAGGAATCTTCCACTTTGTTCCTAAGAGATATCTGGCAGAATGGAAAGTGGAGACATAGAAAACATATTATGTTCCTATCTTAGCCAATATTGTTAGAATAAGTTGGTATACTTGTGTAGAATTATCAATACCAGAAGATGCCAAGATCAATATCAAAGATTTAAACTTGGAAAAAAAATCCCTCAAATTATCAAAACTTTTAGGATCCAAGGCATTCAACTCTACCTCAAGCATATGCCCTCTCATCTGATCCTGATTTCCAAAGAGACTTTCCAAGGTGGTCCAGTTCGTATTTGGAGTCTTGCATGTGGAAACATGAAACCATAAATCAGTTGAAATCAATTCAAGAAGAAGTCTTGTGGTCTCATCCTTTCAGTTTTCCCATATGGTCTTCTCAATTGTTGATGCATGTTTTGTTTCTGTCCCCATCGTCAAGTTGTACAGTCCTTTCCTTATGAGTTGGAATTCATCCTCGGGATTCCAATCAAAATAATTGTATGGTGTGAGGATTACCACCAAGTTTGGCTGTAGAATACGTTTCATATCCATCTCTCCCACTATTTCTGAGAACCCCTAAAAATTTACTCTCAATTTGCAAGTGAAAAAATTGAGAAATCACTGCAGAAAGGGCACATCAAATGGAAAATTCGTATTAGTTTTAGAAGGCGATCTTCTGGCTTCCTTTTTTAGCAAACGATGGGGAATTTCACCAAATGGTTGAAAACCCACTTGTAGAATGGGTCAATTTACTTCTTAGAAGAGTCGTTTCCTTAGAAAGTTAATATTTTGGGAGAAATCATTGCAAAAAGGAGCACCTTAAATTAAAAATCCGTATCAGTTTCAGGAGGCGATCTTCCAGCTTTCATTTTGAGCAAACAATGAGGAATTTTGCCAAATGGTTGAAAACCTGCTTGCAGAATGAGTCGATTTACTTCTCATGAGGGTCGTTTCCTCAGAAAGTTAACATTTTGGGAGAAATCCCTTTGTCGGTTACACAGATTCTGCTCTTCGAAACTCTGATTTTCCTTATTCTCTGGCTTGTCTGGCTTCCTCCAAGCAACTTATTTCTGATACCATGTCAATGTTTCATCGAAACCTGCACAGGAGATCTAGATAAAGAAAATATAAACAAAACTTATCAATAAAAGGATGAGAGATTCAATATGGAAGAATGAGAAAATATATTCACACTACGCCAATGAGATGATCAATGAATGATGATTGATTTGATACAATGAATGAGTGGAATACACTCATATATAGGGAAAAACATTCCATAATTAATAAAAGAAATCAAGCATTTAGATTTCCTTAGAAATGCATGCATGCATAATAGTGATGGTCTAAATAAAAAGTCTAAAATAAAACTAGTCAATTAACTCCTACTAAACTAGTGTGTCGAAAATAGAAATTTCTCCAACACCCCCTGAACATCACTATGGAGTAAAAAATGAGTCCCGAAAACTAGGCCATACTAGGTACTCATGTACAATGAAAATAATAAATAAAAATGAGGAAATAGGGAAAACCACATGGGAAGAACCCCCCCCCCCCTCAAAATACAATACATCAAAACAAGAAAAGACCACTGCTCGGAAACCGTGTTCTTCACTCCAAGCCAGTCCTGCAAATTCTAAAACCTTCGCTCACTGAAAGTATTCCTGAATATGTAGAAATATTTATGGATCTAATGAAGTCCTTTGGAAACGTTTCTAGCCTTGTACCTCTTGATCCTATGGACCCATCTGCATATGAAAATATTATTTTATGGTGGACGTGGAACCATATCCCAAGTCTGATTCTGTAGGAGTGAGTCGTACTCCTTCTGCATGGTTTTTTTCCATAATGGATTTACCATAGCCTTACCATAGGTACGTGGATATGAAGAATGAACCATATACAATGCATGGGCATCATAGGTTCATAAGCTGAAAGAACACGAGAAGGATGCTCATGCTAAGATCGAGTCCTACTCGAATCCAATGGATTCCCTACTGCCTGAAGTGTGAACTATGCCCTCTTTGGAATGTGCTGAAGATTCGACGTTGGTTTCTTATCTGGCTGTACTACCTGCTCATTTCCATGTACAAAATTTGAGTGTATGGAATCATCTGTGATGTATGGAATTGATGGAAACACAAGAGTATTTTCATGTTGCACTCGAGGTACATGCAAAGTACTCTCTTTATGTGTAAGTAGTAAAGAGGATTCATCGTAAAAAAACTTGGTGAATTTATACAACCTTGACTTGTGATGTACCTCACCAATTGCAATGACAGAATTGTCATGCATGGCAAGTACATAAACTAAATCTGATGTAAATTCAATTTTTTTACCTTTCTAAGTGATCTGATTAACTGAGAGAAGATTCATAGAAAGCTTTGTAACATGTAAAATATTCTCAAAACCATCATTAAACTACTACTGGAGTATCATCCCCCATGAGAATAGGGGGTCTTGAGCATGAACTCAAAGAAGTAAAAAATTCTTCTTTCACTGCCATATGATGTGATGCGCTAGAATCTATAATCTGCTCATATCCACGAGAAATACATGAAGGAATCATATCCACCTATGACATGAAATTATTATTAGGTGGATGAGAATCTTGGACTTGGAGAAGATTCCAAATCAATACAAGATTCTCATCCACCTATCAACCCAGGCTGAGAGTCCTCGATGTCATTATAGGATTTGAGTCAAAGCTTTGGTAAACGCATGATAAAATGGCAGATTATGACATGAACTAATCATATCCACGAGAAATACACAGTGGATCTACAAGATAATAAAACATATCCATTGGCCAATACAATGTAGATCTATGTGACAATATATCAACATTATCAAAAGATATCCTTCGCATCCTGGGAAAGAAGATAACAAAGTGAATGCTCAACCTACGGCCTTCGTCCCAAATCCTGATGTAGGACAAATCTAGCCATATGAATAGATGTTTTGATGTCTAACATGGTAGAAACCACTTGATTACCAATCATTGAGGTAAATCGTTAACAAGAGCGAGGGAAATCACCAGTGATGTCAATGACTCCCAAGGTACTTCTAGTACAATCCAATGAATGTGAATAAATGATCTGAATTCAAACATTCGTGGAGTCATCTGATCAGAGTTCAATGATGTAAACCCACTGTTGGAGGCGAGGAGGCCTTCCATTGAGGTATGTAGGTCCCAAGGTACTAATTGGTTTCTAAGTCAAATTCCTGGATGATGTGTTGAAGTTGATGGGAAAAGACTCATCGAAGGAGGGCCTTGATGTATCCCCCATCATCGACACAAAACTGACATAGAGATGTAATATGTTGAATCAAATGAGTATGGACTGACACATGTATTGAAAATGAAAATTTGTGATGGTTGACTCTCGAGGCGGATACTTCCCTTGAACACTGAGGCACAAAATGACTCGGCAGCATATACGTAACATGGACCAAAACATAATGCAATGGATATTGTGAAATTCATTGGGTGACCCAAAGGAGTGGAAAGACTTAGGGGATTGGTTTAGTGCAGAGGTTTAGCAGATTATCCAAGTGTTCAAGATGCAGGTAGAAACAATGTGTCATTTTCAAGGGCGACTGCAAGAGTGACTTGTGACAATTGTATAAGATAGCTTGGATTGCTTCCTTCAGTTTCCCCCCCATCCAGATAGACAAGTACATCTTTTTATTTTTATGAGCTCGAGGAGGATAACACATTCTCGATATAACTCACCTCCAGTAAGTCTCTCTTCCTTTGTTTAACAAACTGAAAGAAGTAAGGGTTCGATCCCATATGGGCCCTTCAATGTGTGATTTTAACGAGTACAAAGAAGGAAAACTCGGTGGTTTTTTATGTTTAGAGAGTCTGAAAATAACTTAAAGGTGACTTCAAGGTTGTCATTTTTCGTAATCTTAGTCTCCGAAGTCTGAAAAAGAGATAAAATAATACTCAGGATATGCCCTTTAAAAACCTTTTAAACAAGTGTGAAAGGAAGCAAGATCACTCGACAATCTTTTCATGTTTTAGAGAGTCTGAAAAGAGCTTAAAGAAGACTCCAGGGGTTTCCTTTTTCGCGTAAAATTTACGAGTCCGAAAAAGTGATAAAATTCTACTCGGTTACATTCTCATGTGTTTTCGAGCGCGAGAACAAAAAAAGATTGTGCTCGTCAGTGTCACAAGGTTGTCGAAAAGATACCACTTAGAATCCTACAAATATAGACAATTCTGAGCCCGGGGAATTAGTAACTCCTCAAAAAGATTAAAAAACCCAAGAAAAACTTAGATTAGCAAAAAATCAACCCTATAATAGTGAAATAGGTTAGAAATTCCATTTACCACTTGATTTTTTACCAAATTCGTCTAGCTTTGGAATTTTCAACCTTTGGAGGGAAATTTTTGAGTTGTGAGTATGGGAGCTGTGATCGACCGTTTCTGATTTCGTCTTGACCAGGTTGGTCACCTTGCCATTTCAATCATTTTTTATAATTTAAAATTGTGTTTTAGCTCATTTTTAGGGTGTTCTGGGCTCCTTAGGGAGCCCTAGGTGTCGAACTAGATCGACGCTCCCTCAAAGGGATGAGGGGGGAGTCGATCGATATTTTAGCACCCTAGTGCACATACCTAGGGAGTGCTACAGCTATGTGAACAAGCTTAGGGGAGCACCAACGTAGAACCAAAAATTTTGTTGCATTTTAGGCTAGAAATATATAATTGTTTTCCATAAGAAGTTGACTAAAGAAATTTAAATGGTTGTATTTGCAGATTTCACAGATCATAGCCATGATTGAATGTAAGGAACATGAACATGAGTTCAACAACATCACCGCTTTGCAAAACCCTTAAGAAAGAGTTGCCTTGAGAAATTATGGTCTACTCAAGTACTTCAAACTACAAAAAATGAGGAAAGAGGTATTCTTACTTGAGTACCTGATCGTATTATGGGATGATGTTGAACATGCATTTCGTATTGGGCCACATATGCTAAAGATGGAGCTTGATGATATGTATTTGTTGATTGACCTTTCAAGGAGACGAGCTTCTATCCTTTTGTCTGGACATTGGGCAAATCCTCATCCCACTGAGTTATATGTTGTTGAGAACTTATACCAGGATCTCGATTAGTCAGTGGACGAATCGTGATCAAATATGTGAGCGATTTGGCATTGAGATCGATTATGTTTTCCATTTCCAACTTGGCGGGTAGTACGAGTTCTCACCTAGCTTCAAAATCTCATATGTCATATGCTCTACAATGTATGGAGCCCAGATTGTTTAACTGGAGTGTGGGTTTGCTTCAGAATGTGAAGGAAATGATCACAAAGTGCAGGATCAGAAGGCAGAAGAAGTTTGGATATGACTCTTTCTTAGTTTTGTTCTTTTTGGAGCGAGTACCCCAGATGCAGCCACAGGTTGCGTTGATAGCATGAACAACGACCGAGCCATGGATGGAGATATGGACTAGTTTGTCACCGAGATTTGGGAATGAACCCTCAATGTTTAAGTTTATAAACGATTTCTTCCCTTGGTGGAGGAGGTAGTTGGTTGTTATTGAGGATTTTCCATATGCTAGAGTGGATTTTTTGGGCAATGTAGATTTAGTGCTCCCACAGGGAATTCAGTGGGATGTGTCAGGTACAAAACTAAACCTTTTCATGTATTTTTGATTTTATATTTTATATTGTTTTTATGTGTACAAAGAGGGATCTAAAATATTGTTGCAGACCCCCGACCCTCTGGCCGAGGTCCGCACAGGATCGTTCTTCTTCGAATCCATAGAACTGAAATAGTTCTTTCGGGTCCTCACTGGAACCCCACGAATCTGATCCACAGGTTCTTCGTGAAAACTCGCCCTGCGCAACTTAACACCAGGCATGAGCCTTACGTCTCCATGCGACCACAAGCGGGCCTTAGCGCAAGAATCTTTCACAACTTGCGAGTTCGTGAGTCGATGATCCTCAACTCCTGTTTCTCCAAAATCTGATACGCGAGATGCAATACAGGTATGGCCCCCTCCTCACTAGCACCTGCTACATATAACCATAGGCTAGGCTTAACACTATCACTACTCGCAACTCGCCACTTCGTGAGTTGGAATGTTGAGTCCTTGTGCTCCTCCTTCACAAATCCTCGAGACACGATAAGTCAACAATGGGTTGACTCCTTTCCTAGGTGATGTATGTCCACCACCTGTCACCCGCTTCCACTTTTCTCTGCGGTCTATGTTTGCACTACCTGTCAACCACGCAGCCCCACCTATCGGGTGTGCTATGTGTTCATACAAGCCATTGACGCTCGACACTTCGCAACTTCTGCAGTCGAAAAGAAACTCTTTCAAACCCCGAGTCCCTGATACATGATACTCCGCGGGGTTCTGATCCGATAGTTCTCTCGTGGCTTGGATCTCCTTACCTATTCTTCGCAGAATCAAAACTTAGCGAGACCAAGAATTTGGTCTGCCCTCCGAGCTCACGAACCACGAAACGTCGGTCTTCCACTCCAAAATGGGATCAACGGCTCATAGCCTCCCTTGATCCAATGGCTTGGATCTCTTCGGGATTTCGTGAGTCAAGAGTCCTGAACTCTTACCATTTACATTTCTGATATCCGAAATTCCGAAATCCTCCTTTCGGGGACTTTCCCGAACCTCGACCGCTCACCACGTGTCCTCTTGTGGATGATCACGATGCTTTCAGGACTTCGTGAGTCCTCTCCATTTCATACGAGGGTTAAACCTCGTGCAACTTCTCTCGGATCCGATGGCTATCGACTCCCTGTGCTCAGATCTGATGACCTAGATCTGTTCTTCCCTTGTGCTCTTCTGCGTGTGCCTGGATGTGAAACTCGACGGTCCAGATCGTTTCCTCCATCACCGATCCTATGGTAGCTGTAGCTCCCTCCTAAGCTTCCACTTCTTCCTTCACCTTGGAATATTTCCGAAGTATCAAAGGCCTCGGCCTTTTCTTCCTCTGCTCCCTACGAACCCTGCAACCCTAGCCTCATTCTGCTTTCTTGGGACGCTCCTCCTCTTGAGTTTCGTTCGCTCTGAAACCTCAAAGGTTTCTCGACCTCTGCAACCCTTGTAGCTATTACTCTGTGCGCAAAGAACTTTTCCTCCTGAGATTGATCCTCTCTGAAACCTTGAAAGGTTTCTCGACTTCTGCACTCCTTGCAGAGTCGCTGCACACAACTGTGCTATCTCTTCTTAGCTTTGGGACTTAAAGTAAGTCCTCTCTCTCTCTCTCTCCCACTGTCTGAAAAGATTTCAAACGACTGTCTGTCTTTCAACACTTTACTCAGGTTTTGGCCTGGTGCACTCCTTGCACAAGTCTTTATCCCCTTGAGATTCAATTGCTCAAACCTCTAAGGTCTTTGCCCCTTTCTCTTCTTGAAAGGATGGAAATTCCCTCTGGCAACTTCCTTCTCAAGAAATCCTTGTTGAGCCTGCAGGGTGTTCAGTAACCCTGTGAAGGTCTTCCCTTGACACTTCTCTTCTCTCTGAACTCAGACCAGAGTTCCTTCTGTTCCCACTTGCACTTGCTCAATGCCCTCCTGGAAGAGCTTCTACAGAATCCTCAGTGACTTTGTCTTCTCGTTGAACTCAAATAGAGTCCTCCCTTCAATGCATCCAAGGCATTCACTCAATGCCCTCTTGGCAGAACCTTACATAATTCTCAGAAATTCTGTCTTCTCTGTTCCTTCTATGCAACTGCTCAATTCCCTCCTGGCAGAGCTTCTATAGAATCCCTCAGTGATTCTGGTCTGTCCTATGCTCTCTTCTGCACAGTCTTACCTCCAAGGTGTTCAACAACCTTTAGGATTCTCCTTGAGTTAGTGACTTCAGCTAGTGCGCCCTCGTGGCACGTCTTTGTTTGAAATTCCACAGAATTCAGAAGTGCACTCCTTGCATTGGCTTATAGAGACCACAACACTCTATCATGTACTCTTGCATGAAGTCTCAAAGAAACCAGACTTGGAATCAAAGAACTCACGTATAGTAAACTCTATCTGTCCCTACAAATGCACATCTAAAACATACATCTACAGCATAAAAGAACACACATAAAGACATTCATTCATGAACTCATAACCACACAAAGACTCATGTGCAGGAAAAAATGCTCTTTGTATTAATTTGAATGCCTGATTACAAGGTGTTCTGAGCACGGACTGTAACATAGTCACGACTCCCTTCTCTTCTTCACTTCTCTATCGAATGACTAACTCTGCAGATACAAAGGATTTTTTTTTACAAAAGGGGGCTCCTCAAGCGCTTCCCTCCAAGCTACCTACTCTATTCAATTACATTGAATTACATTCAATTTACAATGAATGGCTGTCTAGTCTGGATCGGATCTAGATATCAGCCTTACAACCTATTTAAGGCAACCTTTACTAATGCCTACTCAAAGGCACAGCTTTGGCTCTTCAGCCTTACAATCATTTAATTAAAATTCTAAATTTGAAAGTGAGAGGGATGTGCCTCTCCTCTCCCAATGGATGCACGCATTGCTCAGCTGGCTGGCTGGCACATAGCTGGATTTGGAGCGATGCTCCTACATCAAATATGTTTTGTTTCATCATGCAGACAGAGGCACATCACGTACGACAGATATGTCACCACTAGGGTGTCGTGGGGATGTGAATATAGTAGTGGAGCATGAGGTTGCAGTAGGAGGACTTCGGGAGGTTGAGAGGAATCTCCGAGGTATGACCATGGGTGTCCCAAATCTCAGGAGGTGAGATGTACCTCTCCATCTACAGAGGCATACAGTAGGAGTTCCTGAGAGTTTGAACCACTTGCTCCGATGAGTGGCTTGTGCAGTAGTGTGCTTCTCGGAGCACAATGTGATATAGGAGGACTAACATCCTCCATATATTTTGTAGTCTTTCATGATGATATCATGGGCATGAGGGCCCATATTTTTCCCTATTATGTACTTTTTGACGTAAATAGACTTTTTCTATCATGCATATACATGTACATTAAAACATCACATAAGATAAATTGTAACATCATAGGCACCACAGAACTCATATATATATATAT
>JZKD02S0267078.1:330369-357576 GCA_000966675.3 Picea glauca | reverse complement strand
CAGGTTGATTACAGGTTATTTGGTATAGGTTGGTGCATGGTTGATGCACTTGTTTATGGTACAGGTTGATTACAGGTTGAGGTACAGGTTGATGCATGGTTGATGCATGGTTCAGGTTTATTAGTACATGTTTACAATGGTATATCTCACAATGACAGGTTGACAGTGGTTTCATCATTCTACTTCTACTTCAGGGTGGTAGGATGGGGCAAGGACATGTGGTTGTAGCCACCTTCCGGTTGTAGTCGGAGAACATAGGGGGTTGTAGCTTCCTTCTAGGTGTAGCCAGAGAATTGGGGAGTTGGATCTTCCCTCAGGTTGTAGCCTGAGAAACTAGGGGGTTGGAGCCTCCTTCCAGTTGCAGTTGGAAAACAAAGGAAGTTGGTTCTTCCAATGAATGTAATTCTTCAAGGCATATAAGAAAAAGCATTCTGTGGTTTTCTCCCAATTTGGGTTTCCATGTAAAACACTGGTGTACTGTGTATGTGTATGTTTGTTCATTTTTTCATTGCTTATTTACTCTATGGTGATTGGATGATAATGCTTCATTGTTATAACACTTGGATTATATGGTTAAAAGAGATTAAATTTCTCTATTACTGATTCACCCCCCCCTCTCAGTAATCCTACAATAACTGCTTCATAACAGATCCAAATTTAGTAATAACAAATGTATTGGTTAGAGTACAATATGTAGTATTATTTGTACCATTTTCAGATTCATACAACAAATATGTTGTGCGGGGCACGCACTAGAAATTTACTCTATAGAATAAGCCAGAATTCAACAAGGTATGCCATTTTTTCTATAACTCCTTTTCTGAGAGGTTCCAAGCACTAAAACCTAGAGGAATTGCATAAAAGAAATTGAATAACATTTTGTACTATTTTCATATATTTATTCATTACAGGTACATATTTATGATTATTTCAAGTTAGGGTTGTTGAGTAATCCAAAATTAGTCATGTAAGACTAAAGTAAAGTTTGATGAAAATGCTAGTCTCTTGTTGTTAAAGTTAAGGAAGGTTTGCAGGTATGCGATCATATACAACAGTTCTATTACAGAGTTACAAATCAGATTTGGATGATGAAATTGATGATGGATTTTAGTTGAGGTACATGTTGGGTACATGTTGAGACAAGTAGTTGATGAGTTGGCACATACATGAGGTGTATAGTTGATGATGTTGGTACATCTTGATGACTCATAGTTTATGTGTATTTGATGCATGATTGGTACATATTTGGTGCATGGTTGATGCACTCATTGATGGTACAGGTTGATGTATAGGTTGGTTCATGGTTGATGCACTTGTTTATCTTACATGTTGATTACATGTTGTTTGGTATAGGTTGTTACAGGTTCTTTGGTGCAAGTTGATTGGTACAAGTTTACAACAGTATATCCCACAGTGATAGTGTAATAATGGTTCCATCATTCTACTTCTACAATAGGGCGGTTGGACGGGGCAAGGAAAGGTGGTTGTAGCCACCTTTCGGTTGTAGCCAGAGAACATAGGTGGTTGTAGCCAGAGAATTGGGGAGTTGGAGCTTCCCTCAGGTTGTATCCTGAGAAGCTAGGGGGTTGGAGCCTCCTTCCAGTTGCAGCTGGAAAAAAAGGAAGTTGGTGCTTCCAATGAATGCAATTCTTAAAAACATATAAGAAAAATCAGCCTGTGGTTTTCTCCCACTTTGGGTTTCCACGTAAAAACAATGGCATACTGTGTATCTGTATGATTTCTCATTTGTTCATTGTACCTGTACAGGTTGATGTACAGGTTGGTGCATGGTTGATGCACTTCTTTATGGTACATGTTGATTACATGTTTTTTGGTATAGGTTTTTACAGGTTGTTTGGTGCAAGTTGATTGGTAAAGGTTTACAACAGTATATCTCATAGTGATAGTGTAATAATGGTTCCATCATTCTACTTCTATGATAGGGCGGTTGGATGGGGCAAGGACAAGTGGTTTTAGCCACCTTCTGGTTGTAGCTGAAGAACATAGGTAGTTGTATCCTCCTTCTGGTTGTAGCTAGAGAATTGGGGAGTTGGATCTTCCCTCAAGTTGTATCCTGAGAAACTAGGGGTTTGGAGCCTCCTTCCACTTACAGTTGGAAAAAAAAGAAAGTTTTTGCTTCCAATGAATGTAATTATTAAAGACATATAATAAAAATCATTCCATGGTTTTCTTCCTCTTTGGGTTTCCACATAAAAACACTGGTGTTTTAGATCAATTCAAAAAATATTCCATATGGGGCATGCTCTATAAGGTCGATCTCTAGAATAAGCCAGAATTCAACAAGGTATGTCATTTTTGCTATAACTCCTTTTCTAAGAGGTTCCAAGTAGTGACACCTGGAGGAATTGCATAAAACACACTGAATAACATCGTGTATCAGTTTCAGATCTTTATACATTACAGGTACAAATTTATGATTACTTCAAGTTAGGGTTATTGACTAATCCAAAACTAGGCATGTGAGACTAAAGAAAAGTTTGATGAAAACGCTAGTCTCTTGTTGTTGCAGTTAAGGAAGGTTTGCAGGAATGTGATCATATATGCCAAGTCTATTACAGAGCTAAAAATCATATTTGGATGATGAAATTGATGAGGGCTTTTGGTTGAGGTACACATTGAGTACATGGTTGAGACAAGTAGTTGATGAGTTGGCACATACATGAGGTGTATAGTTGATGATGTTGGTACATATTGATGAGTCATATTTGATGAGTATTTGACACATGATTGGTACATACTTGATACATGGTTGGATGCACTTGTTTATGGTACAGGTTGATTACAGGTTATTTGGTACAGGTTGGTGCATGGTTGATTCACTTGTTTATGGTACATCTTGATTACAGGTTGAGGTACAGGTTGATGCATGGTTGATGAATGGTTCAGATTTATTAGTACAGGTTTACAACGGTATATCTCATAGTGACAGGTTGACAATGGTTTCATCATTCTACTTCTATTTCAGGGTGGCAAGATGGGGCAAGGACAGGTGGTTGTAGCCACCTTTCGGTTGTAGCCAGAGAACATAGGGGGTTGTAGCTTCCTTCTGGTTATAGACAGGGAATTGGGTAATTGGAGCTTCCCTCAGGTTGTAGGCTGAGAAACTAGGGGGTTGGAGCCTTCGTCCAGTTGCAGCTGGAAAACAAAGGAAGTTGGTGCTTCCAATGAATGTAATTATTCAAGACATATAAGAAAAAACATTACGTGGTTTTCTCCCGATTTGGGTTTCGATGTAAAACACTGGTGTACTGTGTATGTGTATGTTTGTTCATTTGTTCATTGCTTATTTACTCTGCAATTATTGGATGATAATGCTTCATTGTTATAACACTTGGATTATATGGTTAAAAAGGATTAAATTTCTCTATTACTGATTCACCCCCCCTCTCAGTAATCCTACAATAACTGCTTCATAACAGATCCAAATTTAGTAATACCAAATGTATTGGTTAGAGTACAATATGTAGTATTATGTGTACCATTTTCAGATTCATACAATGAATATGTTGTGCAGGGCACACACTAGAAATTCACTCCATAGAATAAGCCAGAATTCAACAAGGTATGCCATTTTTTCTATAACTCCTTTTTTGAGAGGTTCCAAGCACTAAAACCTAGAGGAATTGCATGAAAGAAATTGTTTAACATTGTGTACTATTTTCATATCTTTATTCATTACAGGTACATAGTTATGATTATTTCAAGTTAGGGTTGTTGAGTAATCCAAAATTAGTTATGTGAGATTAAAGTAAAGCTTGATGAAAATGCCAGTCTCTTGTTGTTAAAGTTAAGGAAGGTTTGCAGGTATGTGATCATATACACTAGTTCTATTACAGAGTTACAAATCAGATTTGGATGATGAAATTGATGATGGATTTTGGTTGAGGTACATGTTGGGTACATGTTGAGACAAGTAATTGATGAGTTGGCACATACATGAGGTGTATAGTTGATGATGTTGGTACATCTTGATGAGTCATAGTTTATGTGTATTTGATGCATGATTAGTGCATATTTGGTGCATGGTTGATGCTCTCGTTGATGGTACATGTTGATGTATAGGTTGGTTCATGGTTGATGCACTTGTTTATCTTACATGTTGATTACATGTTTTTTGGTATATGTTGTTACAGGTTGTTTGGTGCAGGTTGATTGGTACAGGTTTACAATAGTATATATCATAGTGATAGTGTAATAATGGTTGCATCATTCTACTTCTACAATAGAGCGGTTGGATGGGGCAAGGACAGGTGGTTGTAGCCACCTTCCGGTTGTAGCCGGAGAACATAGGCAGTTGTAGCCAGAGAATTTGAGAGTTGGATCTTCCCTCAGGTTGTAGCCTGAGAAACTAGGGGCTTGGAGCCTCCTCCCAATTGCAGCTGGAAAACAAAGGAAGTTGGTGCTTCCAATGAATGCAATTCTTAAAGACATATAAGAAAAATCATTCTGTTGTTTTCTCCCACTTTGGGTTTCCACGTAAAAACAATGGTGTACTGTGTATCTGTATGATTTCTCATTTGTTCATTGTACCTGTGCAGGTTGATTTACAGGTTGGTGCATGTTTGATGCACTTTTTTATGGTACATGTTGATTACATGTTGTTTGGTATAGGTTGTTACAGGTTTTTTGGTGCAAGTTGATTGGTACAGGTTTATAGCAGTATATCTCATAGTGATAGTGTAATAATGGTTCCATCATTCTACTTCTATGATAGGGAGGTTGGAAGGGGAAAGGACAAGTGGTTTTAGCCACCTTCTGGTTGTAGCTAAAGAACATAGGCTATTGTAGCCTCCTATTTGTAGCCAGAGAATTGGGGAGTTGGATCTTCCCTCAAGTTGTATCCTGAGAAACTAGGGGTTTGGAGCCTCCTTCCACTTACAGTTGGAAAAAAAAGGAAGTTTTTGCTTCCAATGAATGTAATTCTTAAAGACATATAATAAAAAGCATTCTGTGGTTTTTTTCCGCTTTGGGTTTCCACGTAAAAACACTGTTGTACTGTGTATGTGTATGATTGATCATTTATTCATTGTTTATTTACTCTGAAACTATGGGATGATAATGCTACATTGATATAACACTTGAATTTTATGTTTAAAAAGGATTAAATTTCTTTATTACTGATTCACCCCCCCTCTCAGTAATCCAACATTTGTAATAATGTATATAGCTCTTGATCTTCTTTTTGGTGGATTAATTGGACCTAATAAATCTATTTCTCATTTATCGAACAATTGTAAAGTAACCTGTGGTCTTAGTGGAATCTAATCTCTCCTAGATGGCTTCCAAACTCTTTAACAAACATCACACTTTTGACATTATTCCTTTGAATCCTTATGAACTGTGGGCCACCATAATCCTACATGCAATACCTTCTGTGCGATAACTTTTCCTGTGTAGTGTCCTCCTACAATTCCTTCATGTGCTTATGCCAAAATAATGGGTCTTTCATGCTCCATAACACATATTCTCAAGATGTCGTCTACTCCATGTTTGTATAAATGACCTGCAATCAACTGATAATCTGCAACTCTAACTACCAAATTTTTCTTCTACACAGTTGTAAATTATCTTGGTGCAAATCTTGTACTCAAAAAATCATTAATGTCAGCAAAATATTCATTTGCAATTTGTACTGAAAAAAATTGTGCATATGGAAATTTGTCTTCCAAGTTATCGGGATCTTCTCCATTTGTTATCCTGGATAAGTGATTTGTTTCTGCATTCAATATTCCAATGTTCACCACTACTTCAAAGTCAAATTCCTGGAATCGTAACAACCATCTACATATCCTTCCCCCCAACACTGGCTTATTAACTAAGTATCTCAGAGATAAATGATTGTTGGTTATAATTTATCTACTATGATCTTAATTTAATTTCATAAGTTGACCTAGGTTCATATTTAAACAAGCTTGCAAAAAAATCCCTCTAAAACTATTGGCCCTCCTATTAAACCAGAAGGAAACACAACGCACAAGATGGACTGTGCAGTCTCACCTGATATAGTCTTATGGGTGGTTTCAATGCTCATATGCTTGCAACCTAGGAAAGAATGGGGATCTATGATTAACCTCGGTGCCCTTTTATCATTCACTAGTTCATACATCTAGATTCACTACACTTTCATTCTTACTCGTGCATGTAAAATAACAGATATAACTAATTCATTTGTTCATTATCTAACATATAATCATCAACATCAGAGAAGATACATAACATTCAGTCACACAACGCAGGTCTACCATGGTTCACCCCTTTTGGTATACATTCACAAAAAATTGGCTAGTATGCTCTTTTATTATTCTTGATTCAAACCTATAGCACCATGCACATTACAACTCTTCCTCAAAAGAGGTCAAGATCTTACAAAGAGGTGGACTAGATCACACTAGGCTCCTTAGCCTGTGATCTAACCCTCAATATCTACCTTAATACCTCTCCCCAGCTCAACAACTTACAAAATTGGATCGGACTTACAACAACAACTACTAACAATGGTTGAACACTCTAGTATTCAACCAACTCCAAATCCACCCCCTTACCTAGACCTCCTAGGTACCTATTTATACATATTTTTGTCTTACCAACCATTACATTCTCTTACCAAAACCCTAACCCTATCCTCGCTAGGTATTCTTGCATGCATGCCTTGCATTCCTTCCTCTCCTGCATGCACATATATTTTACATGTGTTGATCCTTATTCATGCACATTCTGCTCCCACATCGTTCCTTTCCCTCAAAGATTTCCTGCACCCAACAGGCCCCCAACACTGACATCGTGACTCGTCCTGAGTCACTGCCTAATTCCCATGTCTTCTAGTGTTTGTGCCAGTGCTTCGTACATGTCTATTATCCATTGGAACTGCTCTTGATCCTTACTACTCTTTGTTGTCACGGATTTGACCCTCTGCGTAGTGAATGGAAGTATTAAGAGATCACCCCCCTCCAAGCCTATTTGTTTGAGGCATGATTTTTCTACGTCGATTTCCATGACCAACTCTTCTACCTTTTTCTGTAGGGGCTGCAACTGATCCTGCTGTGTGATTTTCTGTGACTGTACCTCTTTTTCTTCTACCTGGAGGTTCTTCATTTCTGTGGCCATATTAATATTCTATGACAATGACATTGTCCTCTGTCGCTGCTTGAAATCTGCCATTGCTGCATGTAATTTATCGTTCTTTCCTTGCAGCTCTTATAGGCTCTGATCTTCTAATAGTCGGGTCCATATCTGGCCACTCTTCTACAACATTTCTACCACCCTATGTATATTATGAGCGATGTTTTATGCAACATTTTTCGAGTCTTTCTCTCTTTTCACTCAAACTGTTGGGGGAGTCGTAGGTACCGTGCACTCCTATAGTTCCTTGATCTTCTCCTTATATTGTTGTAGAGTCTGCATTATCTTTGTTATCTTCTCCTTCGAAGATGTTTCCTCTTATACTCTGTCATTTGAGATAGCTTAGAAAGATGCGTCTATCTGGGTCACCATATGATCACTTTTTGTTGCACTATCTCTTTCCTCTGGCCTTCCTAGATGATGGCTTCCTTCAGTGCCATATTTTCTTCCTGTGATATTTGTATATTCGTCGCATCAGACCTTGCTCTGGACTAAATCTCCTGTGTGACACTAACCTGTAACTTATATAGTGCCTTTGTTGGTATCTTGGGCATCGCCAATTCTAACATTTCGGTATCCTTCATGGGCTTCTGCATCATTTCCTCATCGATGAACAACATATCTGGTGTTATGATAAAGTTAGAACTTCCCTATACTGTGATTTGTACTGTTTCTATGACATGTGATCCTCTTATTGGCACCGATTTTTCTTTTTGTTTTTGTTTCTCCTTGATCTTCCACTGTTCTAGAGCAATTTTTACCTCCTATACCTTTTCCAAAATTGAAGATCAATGGTTTTCTTCATTTTCCCATACTTCTGACAGTCGATATTCTACTATCATGGCTATCAACTCTACATTGTTCGTTGTTAGTGACATTTCCATTTGTTTCCTGTGGGCCTTTTCTTTCTTCCTGGCACCACTTACTTGCTCCACTAGTTTCTTTCTTTGGGCATTTCGATTTTCAGATGCTTCAGGCATCTGTGTATCCATGCCAGCAACTTGCTCAACTTCTTCATTCATGGTTACATCTTTTGCCTCTATATGTACTTCCTCTACACTCACATGTCCTTTTGGTCCTCCCGGTGCCTACTCTGTAGAATATGGACCCTGTGTAGGACCACATTGTGACTTATTTTGTGTCCTAGTCTTTTTTCGAATGGAGCTAATTTCCCCCATTGTACCTGTTGTTGTTTTATTTTTTTGGCTAGCACTATTCCTACCTATCTGCTACGCCGGGACTTTGCTACCCTGTGTTTGGAATTTTACTGGTGGAATTTCACTTGGTATATCTGGTACTTTCCACTCCTCATGCCACTCTTGGACCTCCATGTGGATGTCCTGCATTGTCACACAGTACTTCAGTTGCAACCACTCCTTGGTTGGGTCCTTCTTTTCCTGTAGCCACATGTTGTGACGTGATGCGCATAAATTCACTATCCATCCATACTCCTGGAAAGTTTCTGGTGATATCCTCCATGTATCTGCCATGTTTTTCTGAATCTCTATTAAGTATTGCACGAACATGTCATTGTTGACTTTCTTTACCTTGGGATTTGCAGTGCTTCGCAACGATGTGTAGTGTGTTGCGCCACATTTTCCTGTCCTTGTCAAGAACATCATATATGTTGATTCATTCCACCCCATAAGTTTAATGAGGATGAGTAACCACAAATAATGGAACTCAGATCCCCATTCTTGCGCATCCTTACAGTATTCTAGGAGTGATTTTAGTAGGTATAGGGCCCAGCTCATCGAGCTCACCTTTGTGCACTGCATCGCAGCTGCTATTATGCCTACATACACTTCTTCTTTTAGAAACTTGCATATTAATTTGTAACCGATCAATCTAGTTGCAAACTAAGTTGCAGGATCATTGATGTCATTGATATTTATTCCTCTATTCCCCCTCTCTATGCCATTCTTCTCTTTAATATCATCAGAGATGGCCTTTTCCCAAGTCTTGTCTTCTAGGTATTTCTCTGGCTTCTCCCCATCTGTGGGTAACCCTGTAATATCTGCGATGAGGTCAACATTGATCGGTACTAGCCTATCCATCCATAGGATTCCTCCTTTCTCCCTTGATAGCAACTGTTATAACCCTAATTTGCACCATACATGCTTACCTGGCATCAGGCCATCTCAGATCCCTTCTTTGTAAAAGCACTGCTGAACAACTCTTATAAAACCTCTTTTATAAGGGCCCACACGCCCTAGTCCATTACTGCATGCGTGTACAGGCTATTTGACCTAAAACAACCCGTGTGGACCTACAAATTCACGAAAAAAGGAAAGTTGCCGACGTAACACATAGCTTTGGGTGAGTTAAATGAAACTCCCAGCCATGCATGGCCGAGGGTTCGTCCAAATACCTAGCTTCTTCTAGCCTATAAAAGAAGGGTTAGGGGTCCCATTTAAAAGAGGAGAATAATAGTAAAGAAACTCTGCCCAATTGCGCATTCCCATTGTCCCAACCCTTTGTCCATCCTTGTGCAAGAAGAGATACAGAGAAAAGAAGTTGGAGGAAATTTGAAGAGGAGCCTAGGATCAAGTTCACGGAGCAGTGGCCGTTCTCGACATTGTAAGTTGATTCATTAAAGTTAATAATAAATAAATTCTTTTTTCATCCCACTATATGAGTTCTTCATAGTTTAGTAAATATATGTTTGAATCTCTAACCCATTAGTCTGTAGGTAAAATGTCTGTGTAGTTTGTTGTTTGTTTTGTATGCAGGTTAGCCTTGGGAGGAGAGCTTCTAACAAGTAATCAAGCGTGAAGAAGGATTGACTTCGAACGTCCGGAACAAGGTATGTTGGTCTAACCATGTATTTGCTGAAAAGAAATGGGGATTAGGTCTAGGGATGAAGGTAGAAAGTAGGTTTCTTTTGGTCATATCTGCATGCATAATATAACCCTATTTTCTAGTCCGTAGGGGGATTTCCCACCACAACAGAATTGGCGACCATACTGGGGAAGTATCTAGGGTTCCTAGGAATTTTATTTTTTGGGTATTTTTAAAAAAGACAAGTTTTCTTTCCTGTTCTTTGAAGTTTATGCAAAGTCTGATCTGACAGAGATTCTGGTATTCCATACCAACTATCTCTGTTTCTTTGCTCGACTGTAATTTTTTTTTTCAAGACCCACAGAGGTACATGCGGCCTACATAAGGTCTGCACATGTGTACCCGTGCCCTACTTTCTTACAACCCGCATGTAAACGCTAGCTGAAGAAGTAATAGTAGCGTGTATGATTCTAGAAAATTTTTGAGGCAGTCATCCTCTTCCCTTCCAGAATCAGTCATTCTCAGGGGTTTTGTGGAACTCTTTCTAGTCTTGGTTGTTTGCAGTCTATAGCTTAGGGTTCATCTCATATTGGTTTGTTTTACGGATTTTTTCCTTACATTGTTTTCTTTTTCTATTAAAGACAGTGTCTAATCCTTCAAGAGATCCTGGTTCTCAATATCAGTGGTCTCTTCCTGGTTTGGATTCTCTGTTTTTATTTGTTTCAGAGTTTTAGAGATACACACGGCTTGTATAAGGCCAGCATGCGTGTACACGCCCTCTGACTCTACATAGCTCGCGTGCACACACTTGATATTGATCGGTTAGTAGTGTGCCTGTGAAGTATAGTTTTCATTGAAGGAGAGGTAGTTATCCTTTCCCTTGACAAGAGTTATACCTCTCAGCATCTTGAATCTCTGTCTTAGCAGTCAATAGCATAGGTTTGATCTCAACCATAGATTTTCTTTTTTCATTTAAAAGTTTTCATCAAGATTTTATTTAGGGTTTTTAGACAAGTGTGAGAGTCCTTTTTTAAGTTGCTAGTGTGTGATTTCTTGAAGTGATTCTTTGCGATCTGCGCTTAGGCCATAATTTTTTCTTGGTTTTTTACTTGTTGATATTTTTCCTTTTTTCTTTGTTAGCATTCAAATAAAAAAAAAAAAAAACTTTCATTTCTTGGTTTGGTTGAAAAGTGTTGTTTTGCATTAAATAACCAAGGAAAAGTCTTTTCTTTCATAAGTTCTTTGCAGTTTACTTAGATCATAAGTAGCTCGTAGTCGAGTGAAATTCTGTTTTGAGTTTGTTGTTCAAAAATCTTAGAAAATTGTCTAAATTTGAAAAGTTGTTTAAAATTTGCGTTAAGTGAAGTTTTTTTTTCCATCTTTCTTTTCATTTTTCCTTTTGTCTTTCAAACATCACTAGTTTCACTTTCATAACCTTTGACATAAGACAAGCCATAAAATTAATGCTAAAATCTAAAAATCATTAGACTTTTATGTTTGTAGGGTCAACCAATTAGTTTAGGATTAGGGCCTTGAATTAGGTTGGAGAGGAAAGTCTTTAGGGCCATTAAAATCAAACATTGGAGTCTGAGTTAGGGAGTGTCCAAGTCCAGTATCGTGAAAGTTATCTGGGACCCCCCTCTAACACAAGGGATAAACACGAGGTCGCGTGAAGAAAGGTAGCGGAGATAACCCCTCCAAAGATGGACCAATCGTAGTGGAGAACACATATAAAGGGCTTGTCTTGGGATTCCGTAGATTGCATTTGCCATAGATATTTGTGGGTCTCGAATCCATTCGAGGTCCTCAGTTGTCTTCTGGACCACTTGCTTTCGATACCCTTTTCAGGTTTCAGGCTCGATACCCTGTTCATTGTGGTCTACCCGACTTTCGAATGTACCCGCCTAGTGACTGTTCGCGCGCTGGCAACCTAGTTGCCTATTCTTTAGAGGGACATACACAGGTGACTGCGAGGGCATACCATGGTACCTAGGACAGACATCGGGCTATGCTTTGCAGAGTGTACCTGGAGGGTGGTTTCGTATTCGAGTTTCACTTGCACCGGTAAGTTTCTCTAGTGTTGGTTGTTGTAACTATTCTTCCAATTAGTTTAGTGTTTGCCTGTCTTATCTTATAGGGACTTTTTAGTGTGTGTTTGTTTTGAACGAATAGATCACCCTAGCGTGTCTTTTGATCTTCTCACACAGTGGAGGATCACAAGCTCCGCCGTTCATGAAGGCTTCTAGGCCTGTCGCCGGTTACACTGGAGCCACCCCCGCCACCACTAAGGCGAAAGCTAGACCAACAAGGGTCTTTTGAAGCGACTGGGTCAAAAGAAATTGTGCCCACCCAACATCCGGAGGAATAAACCATTTTGGACCTTGGAGAGAAATCTCTTGGCTCGGTTGAAATCCCAACCACCGATCTCTCAACACCCCTCATCGTACCGATTCACCTTTACGAGTGCCAGAAAATGTTGCACACAGAAATGGAAACAAATGTTGCTACTTCTTCTGGGAATTCTTCAATTCCCACTACGACTGTCACCACAGGAGAGTTTCCACCTCCTAACCCACCGTCACCGGTCCGAGCCATCATGGTTTCAACCGCGTCTACCTCGCATAGTGGTCCGATACCATCTTTGGTAGCGGCCACAAACCCTTTCACACCAAGTGTGAAAGGCCCTCCATTCTCATACAGGATGCCTAGTTCAGGTACAAATCTTGTACTTTCTTTCTCCACTTCACAGACTTCAGGTCTGGGGCTAGGGAGATGTAATGCTCCTCTGTAAGGCCACATGGAGGGAATTTCAGCTCCTTTCAATGCTTTCCCTTACGGAGGAGGTCATATACCTCCTTCGTCCCCTTCGCTAGGTGGCACGCACCAGCCATCCGCTGGGCCGCCTGCACACCATGGTTTATTTGGAGCAGGGAGTCAAGGAGAACCTTTGCATAATATGCCGGTAGGTTCGACAACATTTTCTTTTTTCATTGCATTTGGTAACAATTCCTTCTTGTCATCTGCTTTCCCGACTGGGGGCAACCCCGATTTTGGACAATCTATTCCTATGCAGGGTACTATTCCTGCACATGGGGCACACCCAGGAACTTCTTCCACATCAGGGACTTGGAATTATTGGCAGGGATCCATTCCCTCGTCCAGAATGCCGATCTGGGGTAATTCTTTCCACAATCAATGGAACCCTAGACAAAGTACTATGCCTATCCCCACGGGACCGACATGGGGCAACCCTTCCCAAAGTCCTTCGAATGTAATGCATGCCCAACCATCTATGTCCTATTTTGGAAATTAGCCGATGATGTCTCCTCATACGCAAAATCCATATGCTGGCCATGGCCATGGCTTTTACCAAAACCTAGGCCAACAACCGAACTTTTCCTGACAACCTGGTGCCAGTCAAACTCCAGGCCCCTTTTTCCCTGGTTATCACCAACAACCCAAACTACCTTTCCTGGCAACCTTGCATTTACCAGACTTGACAAGGTTGTTGAATGACCCTATCTGTCATGATTCGCGTTGGCCTCCTATGCCGATGAAGTTGCCTTCAGACATCCCAAAGTTCAAAGCCAAGCCTAACGAAGATTCAGGAGATCATGTGACTACCTTGCATCTTTGGTGCTCATCTAACTTGTTGAAAGACGACTTCGAACATTTGTGATTGTTTCAACACACTGTCATTGGGAGTGCCGCGAAATGGCACATTGAGCTCGATCACTCAAGATACTCTTCCTTTGGCAAATTGGCTATGGCTTTCCTAAACCATTTCCAATTACCGGTGAGATACGACGCTGGTACATAATTACTGGCCAATTTCTCACAGACAAAAGCAGACCATATCTCTAATCACATCAGAGAATGGAGACGCCGAAAGAGTTTAATTAAGGTACCAGTCCCACCATCATTCCTACTCGAGTGGTTCCTTAAGTCTTTGGTCCCATAGTTATCCAAAGACGTCGCAACGTCAGGAGCATTTTTCGAAGAAGACACCATCACGAGAGCTCAACAAATTGAGCTAATCTATTCTCATTCTGGTTTATTATAGGAGATCTTGCCAGATGCGCCATGCTTAATACTTGATAAAACCAGACAAAGAGCTGGAACACATGCCGACGGTATTGTAGGTTCAACACAAACAAAACCCGCTGAGAAAATGACACAACAATTGCAACAATTTTCTATACAACACACAGTGGCCAACCAAACTACTGCTTTGGCTGCTCCCCCTACCAAAACATCGGATGTACACACAGTGCAATCGACTAATCCAAAGGCCACCCAACAGCCTGAAGGAAGTAAAAAACAACGAAATAAGCCTAAGGGGGATAAGAAACCCATCGATAATGCTGGCTGGGGAAATACTGAGAAATGAAAGGAAAGGTATCCATGCAAGCTATGCACGGAAGACCACCCGACCCACCTATATCCCCATCTTGCAGAGGCCCAAAAGTTTGTGACACAACAACAACCTACTGTGTTAACCAATCCATTTCAACATGGGCAAAATCTAACTCAAGCCTCTACAAGCACGGAAGGGGGCAGTCAAGGACCCCCTCTGTCTTCGAACAACCCCACATTCATGAACGTATATATGGTGAAGGGTGATGCTTTTATATCGACTAGAGCGCATGACTATAGCAAACCAAGAACCTCTGAGAAGCGCAAAGAAGCCAAAATCCCATCTCTTCCTCTTCATATTGAGAAGATGTTGGGCGAAACAATGACACACATCCCCAAAGGTGCATTCAAAAAATCTTCTCATAACCCAAACGAAAGGGCCACCTAGAACTATTTTGTGGTGGAATATTTATCACAAACCCCTTATGCGATGTCCGCTTTGGAGGTCCTCCAAAGCTGCCCTTCCCAGAGGAAAGCCTTGTTAACCGCTTTATGATCTACCGAGACTTGTAATCTAGGTGCAATCATGCTGGATACAACCGACTTAAAACCTCATTTGCCTTACCATGTAGCGTTTCAAATAGTAGTGGCTTATCATACAAAATTTTTTACTTGGAATATCTTCCGCACGGTGGTTGATGAGGGCGCCTCGACATGAGTTATGTCATTGGCATGTTGGAAGGCCATTGGCCAGCCCATTTTGTCTCCGTCACCTACTCTCCTAACCACTTTCGATGGTCCTTCGCTCCGACCACATGGTATCATTCCTTCTTTCCCCTTGCAGTTAGGTGGGAAGACCATGTGTGTCGAGGTAGAATTAGTCGACGAACCCCTCGACTATAATCTCTTGTTAGGAAGGAGTTGGACTTATGCCATGCAATCCATGGTTGCTACAGTTTTTCGGGTCTTATTGTTTCCACACGAGGGTCGTGTTGTGACCATCGATCAATTGTCCTTCTCCAGACCTGACCCTGCATTGCGGGCATCCACAGTCCTGATGATTGATAATCCTCAACTAGGTGTAGTCAATGTAGGAGTTGGTTTGTGCCCATCTTTGATGGGTACCTTCGATTATCCGCCCCCTTAGGGCGATATCAAGTTTATATCCAATAACCACAAGGTTAATATTTTTCAAGTTTCGTCATTGCACACGACTTACTTCAATGATCCATAGATACTTCCTTCCCCATCGACCACGATGGATGGGACAGGGCACTGAGGCATGTCCATGCCCTTGTCCACAGTTGAAGTAGCGTACTCTTTAGTCCAGCAAGCTTCAACCCACACTAATCCAACTCCTGCACAAGATTTAGATCCACTTCTAGAGCCTATTTGGGCTCAAGGTTCTCTCGCTAACACTGATTTGTTAGACTTAGTCTTGCCCTTTGACGAAGCAGTAATCGAAGCAATGACTAGTCTGGACAATCCTTGGGAAGATCTTCATCACAGATCATATTTCCTCCCAGAGTTAAGCCGAATCAAAGCAAGAGAATTCACTGTGACTATGATGGGAGATCAGTTTTGTCCTATTAATCCCTTAGCTACACACAAAATTTATGCTGAGGGTAATATGACAACCATCGTTGAAACCATACCGATCAATATCTCTCGAAACCCTGGCCTCGTGGAGAATGTTTTCGTCAGAGCTAATATCTCCCCCAGAGAGATTCAACTCTATACAAATCCTTTTAAAGAATTTCATGACGTTTTTTCCTTGTCTTATGAGGAAATTCCAGGAATCAACCCACAAAGTGTCGATCATGAGCTAACTTTGTTGTTTTTCAAGCTTTCTTTGAGATCTGAAAGAAACATCCGGTGAGATTGCATTTATGCTTTTCGATCTCGTCCGGATTAACTAAGAAAAGTAACCATTACGGGTCTTTTTTTAAGCCCTTTTCAGACCTTCTAAACATGAAAATATTTCCGAGCGATCTTGTGGCCTTTCACGCTCGTTAAACTGAAATTTGAAGTCACGTCTGTCCGGCAGTAGTTTACCCCTTTTTCGGTCCAGACGGTCAAATGTACGAACAAAGGTATACTCTATGGAACTTCAATTCTCTAGAAGAGTACCCTCAAGTATAATTTTACCCCTTTTTCGGGCCTAAGGGACTAAACTTATGAAAAAGGAACCCCCACGGAGTCCATAGTTAAGCTCTTTTTCAAACTCCCTAAAATTGAAAAGATCACCGAGTGAACTTATTATTTCACACTCGTTAAATTGGTCTAGAATAACATTCTTGATGGAGTCCATAGTTAATCTTTTTTTAGACTCCTTAAAAATGAAAAAATGGCCAAGTGATCTTGTCCTTATCACACTTGTTAAAATGGTTTTGAATAGATGTCTTGTCGGTGCTAGTTTACCCCTTTTTCGAACCGACTAGACTACCTTCGAAAAAGGTACCCCAATGGAGTCTCCTTTTACATTTTTTCAGACTCTCTAAATATGAAAAACAACCGAGCTTCCCTTCTCTGGGATCGTTAAACTTACATTGAAGGATGTTACCATTGTGTGTCTTATTAATCGCATTTGCATACCCACATCTTTGGCCTAATGTCGGCTCCATGTTGCTCTCAACTGAACCATCTGAAGCATGCCCTATATGCAAGCTCTGTAACATTTTACCTCCACGTCTTGACACCTTTGGCCCCTGGAGGATTTTTCCCGAGTGTCCTTTTCTTGCATATGTCTCTTTTCCCTGAACATCCCTGTGTTCCGTGTGCTTGGAACTAGTATGTTTGCGACACTCGATTCTCCTTTGTAACGTAACATTCTTTTATTATTTTTCCAAAATTATTGAAAAAGACAAAAAAAATCAAATGTACCCCAAAAAGAGAAAGGGAAAAGTATTTTCTTTATTGGCAGCATAATGAGTCGCCCTTGGATAAAGCACATATGTCTGTTTGTTCATCAAACCCTGTGATTTAATATGACCTTAGGAAGTTGTTATCGCTACATAGAGCTATTTCCTCCTCTATTTGTCTATTCTTCCAAACATATGGTCAGTTTGCGTTGCCTCCTGCATTGTAAACTTATGATTAATGCCATGCTGCGTAGTCTCATCATTTGTCGTGCTGTTGTCCAAGGGAAGTTTTTACCAAGCCTAAGTCAGCCCCTCTGCAGTTTGTCTCTTTCCCTCATACCCAGCCATCATGAATGTCCAATCAAGTCTTTGTTTGAAATCAATGAAGCCTTCAGTCTGATCATCAAGATTCTCTAGTCCATGACCGACGAGCCATCAAAGACCTTTGGATAGTGAAGTCGTACACTCATATTACACTCCTACCTAAGTTTTGAATATTTTGAGGTTGTTTCTTGAGCTCTGAAGATCTCATCTCCAACCATCAGGCCTTATCAACTTCTACGAAGATGGATACTCTACATGTATATCTTTTTGATTTCAAGATGTAGCTGCACTGTGTATTGTTCACAGCTACACTTTATATAGTTATTTGACATGGATCTACAATGTATTTGATTGGTATCCATGATTCTATTTTATCCCGAGCATGGGTATGCCTGCCTCAGTGAGACATTTGTTATTTTGCAGACGAGGCCTCCTGGTTCCTGGTCCCTGGGCTCACTTGTTCGGCACATCAGTAAAGATTGGTAATGTATTTCAGCCATCAGATGCTCTTCTGACCTCACACATTAGGGGGCATCTGTTATAACCCTAATTTGCACCATACATGCTTACCTGGCATCAGGCCATCTCAGATCCCTTCTTTGCCAAAGCACTATCGAACAACTCTTTAAAAAATCTCTTTTATAAGGACCCACGTGCCCTACTCCATTACTGCATGCGTGTACATGCTATATGACCTAAAATAGCCCACGTGGACCTACACAAGCACGAAAAAAAATGAAAGTTGCCGACGGAACACACAACTTTGGGTGAGTTAACTGAAACTCCTGGCCATGCATGGCCGAGGGTTCGTCCAAATACCTAACTTCTTCTATCCTATAAAAGAATGATTAGGGGTCCCATTTGGAAGAGAAGAATAATAGTAAAGAAACTCTACCCAATTGCGCATTCCCATTGTCCCAACCCTTTAACCATCCTTGTGCAAGAAGAGATACAGAGCAAAGAAGTTGGAGGACATTTGAAGAGGAGCCCAGGATCAGGTTCGCGGAGCAGTGGCTGGTATCGACATTGTAAGTTGATTCATTAAAGTTAATAATAAAGAAATGTTTTTCCCGTCCCACTATATGAGTTTTTCATAGTTTAGTAGATATATGTTTGAATCTCTAACCCATTAGTCTGTAGGTAAAATGCATGTGTAGTTTGTTGCTTGTTTTGTATGAGGGTCAGCCTTGGGAGGAGAGCTTCTAACAAGTGATCAAGCGTGAAGAAGGATGTACATCGAACGTTTGGAACAAGGTATGTTGGTCTAACCATGTATTTGCTGAAAATAAATGGGGATTAGGTCTGGGGACGAAAGTAGAAAGTAGGTTTCTTTTGGTCATATCTGCATGCATAATATAACCCTATTTGCTAGTCCGTAGGGGGATTTCCCACCAAAAAAAAAACTATTTAACACATGCATTTATGTATTTTCCACGCCCGAAGTGAGGTATGTCTAAGAGGTTCATGATACCTGTGTTGTATAGGCCTAGGATGCACTATGCAGGCTCCAAGAGTGGCATGCATGATGGGCCCTCTCCCCTTCTCTCTAGGTAACTTTGTGCTGCCAAATATGGAAAATTTGTGGCATCTGAGACACCGTGTTCGGAGTATTTAAGGTCGTCGACTCCTCCTACCATGTTATCCTCAGTTTTCAATTCTTTGGGAATTTTTGGAATAACTATACTTAGCTCCGCGTGAGTGTGTTTCACTCCCTGCATATTGGTTTTTTCTGTCATCTTATTTTTCCCTTGTGGGGATGGTACTCCACCCTCTTTCTTCGGTTCCTAATTTTGTTCCAGCTCCAGGAATTTGCTATGTGGATTCCATGGCTAGTTCTGCTTCATGTGGCAATTTTCCCCTAGACGCATTTGATTCCATCCGCTCAACATCGTCTACCAGATTCTTGGGATCTTGTGTGGATTCTTTCTCATCCTCCACATGTAATGTGGTTTTCTCATATTCCAGTGTGTGCATTTCATCCACATCGACCACTGTCGACATCTCAATGGTTCTTCCTTGTGGTCCGCATGTGCTACTCCGGGTGCTTCGTCCAGTTCTTCTTGGTGATCCAACCCACGGTGGTTCCATGGTGGTTAAATTCAAACGACAAGATCTCAATTCATTGGGTGGTATCACAATTCCACACTCTATCATTCTTCCTATCGACTTGGAATTTTTCTCCTTAGCAAAAAATACAATGGGCCGGTTTCCCCTCCTCTTTCCGACTTTATAGCGTGTCGGGGAAATGACAGCTATGTCGCACTAATACTTGTCACTTTTCCCCCTTTTCATTATGTTTCCTACTTATGGTACCTTTTTACTTGTTAACCATTCTTCTACGTGTCATTTTTTTCAAACCCTGGTTTTCTTGTAGAGCCATGTTTCGTGTGCCCAGTCCTATTCAGTTGAGGCTCTCCATGTGCATTGAATTACTGTGTTTTTCATCCCCTTTTTTTTTAACTATTTACTTCGCGGTAACTTCCTAAGTACTAGGAGGTCAACTATCCCTATACAGCTTCAGTCGACTCCCATTGATCATTCCTCTGAGGTGTATACCTCCTAAATATTTTAATTGTACATCTCCCCCATTTGCGACAATATTCACTTCATATGGTCCCAACCAATGCATTTTGAATTTTCCTGGGTGTTGAAGAAATTTACTGTCATACACCAAGACTAGGTCTCCTTTCGTGAAACTCTTCCTTTTTATATGTCTGTCATGCCAAGCTTTGTCCCTTTCTTTCTATACTTCTTGTTGAAATCCTGCTAGAATCCTATCTTCTTCCATCACCATCAGCTGACTTAGCCTTTCTTGTATTGTGCCTCATTCTGTCATGTTAGTGATTGTTGCTACGCACACACTAGGTACCAAAAATTCTAATGGCACCATTGCTTCTTTTCCATACACCAACCTGAATAGTGTCTTTCTTGTCAACTTTTTGCATGTAGTCTTGTATGCCCATAATACTGTTGGTATCTTCAAGTCCCAATCGTCCCTGTTGACATTGCATATCTTTGTCGTTGCATTCTCTAGAATTGTATTAATGGATTCCACTATTCCATTTTCTTGAGGGTGATATGGTGTACTCTTTTGATGATAGACTTCAAAATCCTCGGTCATAGCCTTGATAGTACTATTAATGAAGTGAGTGCCTTGGTCACTCATCAAAATCCTTGGGCATCCAAATCTAGTGATTACTTGCTCAAATAGGAAGTGCGTTGTTGTCTTTGCGTTGCAATCTATTATTGGTGTTACTTCTTCCCATCTCATTAAGTACTTTGTCGTAGTAATGATATACCTTGATCCTAACCTCTTTCTTGGTGGATTAATTGGTCCCAAAAAATCTATTTCCCATTTTTTGAATACTTGCAAGGTTACTTGTGGTCTCAGGGGTATATCGTCTTGTCTATTAGGTTTTCCAACCCTCTGACATACATCACATTTCTGGCAGTAATCCTTTGCATCCCTGTGAATGTTCGACCACCATAGTCCAGCGTGCAATACCTTCCACGCGATATATTTTCTTGCATAATGTCCTCCATCTATTCCCTCATGGGCCTCTGCTAAAATACTAGATCTTTCATGTTCTAGTACACATCTTCTCAAGATGATTTCTACACCCATTTTGTATAAGTGTCCTGCAATCAATTGATAGTTTGTAGCTCTGACTACCAGATTTTTCTTTTGCATAGTGTTGAATTCTTATGGTGCTATCCCTATACTCAAGTATTGAATGATGTCTATAAAATATTCATCATTTACTTCGAATGAAAATAACTGTGCATTAGGAAAATTGTCCTCTAAATTCATAGGTTCTTCTCCATTGGTGATCCTTGATAGGTGATCAGGTCCTGCATTCAACTTCCTTGGTTTGACTATCACTTCAAAGTCAAATTCCTGAAACAACAATAACCATCTAGGAATTCTCCCCCCCAACACTATCTTATTGACTAGGTATTTAAGGGCAGAATGGTCTGTGAACATTTTAAAGTGTTTCCCAAGTAGGTAGTGTCTAAAATTTTGTAGTGCATATACCATTGCTAAGCCTTCCCTTTCTGTAGTATTTTAGTTATGATATGAATCTGATAATTTTCTTCTTGCAAATGCTATAGGATGGTCTAACTCTCTGTTGAGGAAAAGATATGAAATAATCTTACTAAATCTTTTTCAGATCTTGCTTGTCTAAGGCAAGATAGACGAGAATATCACCCTATGTTTATAGCCTCAACATTTGTTTCCTAATCCACAAGTATTAGTTACAAGGGCTTAGGCTGATTTTTTAAATAGAAGATTGTTGTAAAATTCAACATTTTTATATAATTTTTTGAATATAACAGATGAAAAATTAAACGTGGAGACAAAAGAAAAAATACCAAGTCACATATTAACACGGATGCGACAGAATATCAATCACTTATTTCATTCCAAGAAATCAAAAGAATCATTCTCTTTACAACAATCCCTAAGGGAGTTTGGACCAAAGTCAAACTTAGATGTCCCCGATGAAAACCATACAAAAGGACTTCTGACAAAAAGTAAAAAATTGAACTTTAAAATCTGGATCAGCTTGCCACATATTGCTTCCCACTCGACTTTTCACAATATCCTTATCATTCATGAAATTTAATTCATAAACAAACAAGTCTACATAGACTATCAAAGATAGATCAACACCTTTGAAAACAAGTGTCTGAATGATGTAATTCATCTTTGAATCTTACTGTCTACAATAGGACCATGTTTTCATAAAAGAGAATTATTATTTTAATGAATTGAAGAATGAATGAAAACTGAACTATCTCAATAAAACTCAAGAGAAAACCTTAGTATGCTTTCTCCTTCTATTCTCCCCTTTGTTCTTCCTCCTAATTTTTCTTTTATGTATCCCAAATTAGTTGAAGTAGTTCAACTGCTTATTTTAGTTAAGCTAGCTCAAACTCAACTAACTTTTAGTTATGGGAATAATTAATATAATAATAATAATAAAGGTCTTTTAATAAATAATAACTAGTAGGTGGGACCCCTTGTGACTCCCTTTAGTTCCTTAACAAAATAAACATAACTAATCAATAAATCAAACACATCCCTCCTTGTGGCTCCATAATCATTATCATAATTTAAAAATTAAATATCAATGATATTTTAAACCATATCGAAACATATAATATCCAAAATATCCAAAAACAGTATGTTGTCCAAAAAATTCAGCAGTCAACTGTTCTCAACAAATCAATAATAAAACATCCTCAAAAACCATATTTTCCACTTTGGAAGGAAATTTTCCCTTTGTTGTTGTTGTCTCCCTTTGAACTTATTGAATTAGCCTTAGGTTGTGTGGAGCCTTTAGTCTTGATCTCACTGATGACATGAGAACAGTCATCTCTCAAGTGCATGCGGGATGAAACAGATTTGGTTGAATCACTTGAGGGAGAGGAGGGGGAAACAACAACTTTTCCTTTGTCATTCGTTTGGTGGGATTAGGTTTTGAGTATTTTTCTTCCATGGGAGGACTGTACATGTGAGTGTGCAGGGGGACTTTGGCCATTAGGGTTAAGGGGGGGAGGAGGAGCAGGTAGAGACAAATTGGGCTAGCCACGATGTTGGGAGACTGCTGGGTGAACAATCTCTTTCCATCCGTCATTTTCAGGGACGTCATGTTGCAATGAAACATGAGGGGGGATAGGGATACCAGGGACATGATGGGGTTGGAAGGGAGGTCTTTATGGCCTAGGTTGGACTACCCCTTGTCCAATGCAATTGAAAAATCCATCTTGGAAGAGTTGGTTTAATTCTTGTGGATATGCATCAAAATGTATTGAGAATATTGGCCTTCTAGGCCATCTGTTCCAATTTCCTCTACCCTTGTTATTTCGGCCATGGATTCCTCTGCTGAAGAAGCTCATCCTATATGCAACATTTATTAGCAACTAGCTTCTTAATCAAACCATACATGACATCTATTTAATATGAAACAAAGTTTGGCTCAACAATCACATCATAACCATGCAATCCAATCCATAAAATTAGTTTAATACTTGTCAATAAGAAGGGGGTGAAAAAGGGTTCTGGGATATCTAAGGGGGTTGTATTGAGCGGAAAAGTGATAAAATGAAATGGAGTAATAACATGATTAATTCTCAACAAATTATTAATCGATTGACTCTGTTACAATAACAAAATCATATCAGTTGTGATCCATCTCTGTGTTAGTTTTTAATTGCTGTAATACATAGTTTTCATTTAGATTTAATTTATTTTTAATAACAAGGCATGCAAAGTGAATCTGGGATTGTGAGGGGATTCATAATGAGAGAACAAGTGGGAAAATGACAGGGGATTTAATGGATATTGTTCATAAGAAAAATTAAATAATCCATAATCATAACTCTGTATTAAAATCAATCCAAAGAGCACCAACATTCACTGTTTCTCAATTGAATACCAAACTGCTTGTTGTTCCAATAATTAAATTTCCCAGAATTCCTTAATTCATAACAGTCTGTGCAATCATAACTTAAAAAAAAAACTTTTACATTCAACAGTCATGTCTAATAAAACTCTAATCCCTTCTTTCTTTATTTTTCCTTTCTTTTTTAAAAATTATAAAAAAAATGCACAACAATATGCTCAACATCTATCCCTGATAATCCATAATGCACCATGATAATAATCAACATCCACTATTTACCAATCAACAGTCGGGCCCAATTAAAATATACACAGGTTTCTTTTCAAACGTGAACAAACTCCAAAATATGCCTGATTATACATAATCTTCATCATATAAATCACAAAAACAACAGTCAACCAAAACATAAAACCCGAGCCTTATCTTTGTGGATATAAAATCCTTCTAAAACAATTGGCAGTCTGTGCAATGTTCCAATATAATATATGAAGCGAACAGAACCAACTACACAAAGGCATCATTTTTTAAACTTTCCAGAACCCTGATCGGGCTTAGAAAAACCACACAGGTGTTTCCTTTTGCAATCAAGACCACGATGGTTAAAAAAAAGTGAGTGAAACCATAACGAAAAGGAATATAGCCCTCGATTGTATGCAAGTCCCTGTTTCATTTTTATTCCAACAATTTTACCATACAAGGACGAGACAAAGAATCAGTGAGAGAGCATGTGTTTTAAAGACCTCCATAACCATTTTATTGATACTCAATACTTGACAACCCCAAATGGTGCCCAAGGTGAAAAAGACATTGGAGTCTAAATCAATCTATGTCAAAATCAAATGCAGGGAAGCATCAAGAGTTCGTTCATCCTTAAACAACAACATAGAGAGATAAAGGTCTTCAGAGACTTATATCAACCGCAGGCAAAAATACCTTTCCGAAAATACATAGCAGTGAGCTACACAATCTTACTTATTACTTCAAGTCCTGGATAGAACCAATGGTTAACACCCGAGGAGAGAAAATATAGGAATATTGAAATAAACCAGTGCACATGGTGCATTTAACACTTGCAGAGGAGAGGAGAGGGTTAATTTAACAATGGCGGTTATCAAAAAACACACAGAGATATAACATCCCTTTCCAATCCTTAAGAGTTGAAAAACTTGACAAAAACACCAGTGAGGACACACTCGTCCTTTTGACAGAATTCTCAGATACAACTTGTATCAATCCAGAACCATACATGCATGTATTAATGTTAGGGACAACCAAGACTCGATCTTGGGATACTTTGTTGAAAATACAATAATAACGGGCCAACGACCACGACTCGGGGTTTGAAGAAAGAACACAACAACTGTTGATAATTCCTCTGCGACTGGGTAAGGGTTACCACCACGACTCTGAGGGAACATGTTAACTGACAGTAATACACATAAAAAAACCCTCCATCATCAACGCATAGCCATATTGTATCGCTGCTCACTTATTATTCCACAGAGACCCATCATGATACCAAACCGACCGAGAAAACAACCAATGCGCAACTTAAAATAACCATTCCATTTCTTACAATCCTAAACATTTTATAGTCATCACAGAGAGCCATAACACACATCTACACAATCGAAATTCTCAATAACAAATAGAGTCCAAGCATCATTGAGCCATCATTTGTTTCATACAACGTAGAATACATCATGGATGGAGAGAAAAAGAATCATACCTGTGGAAAAATGATTAAATGGCAAGTTGGCTGAGCCTTCTTTCTTCCAAGAGCCTAAAAATGTGGAGCTTCACAACCAACAGAGAAAAAAATGAAACAATGGAATAATGCTAGGGTGACGAGCGATAGTGAAAGTATGGAGTGATGTGCATTAAATGCACGTCGCTTCCATCACCTGGCCCATTCAATTCAAAGTACGAGACAACCCAATAAGCATCACATTCACCAACAATTAAACCATATAACCAATGCGTATTCAATGCCAAACCATCGTGAAACATGAGACGATATCCATTGCATAGTGCACCACCCAATATAATTTACACGTTAATCCTTGCCATAACTCGATGCCATAATACATATTAAAAATGCTATATGTGCCTCGATTCAAATCTCATGAAATTCACATAGTCTACTAACCAACAAATAGCATAATAGTTAGGACTAACACTAATATCCCTTAACTTTTCCATTTGAACTTGCATATAGTATTTCATTATAGCTCAAACATATAACGTCTTTCCCTTTGTTACACTTTAGGATCTTTTCATAGGTTTTTTTCTTTATTTCAATCATGATACCGTTAGAATATCCTTTGTATACATGTGGTTAGGTAATCAACATATAAATTAGTAACAAAGTTGTAACATAGCAGCTATAACAACATCACCCTCATACCCATATAACCTATTCAATGTCACGAGTGATTATCGAGAGTGTTCCACAATAATACATTATCCACTTATTATCATGCCAATATGAAATTAAGAATGCATCGTAAAAAATGTAGGACTGTGTAGGCAACATAAAAAACAGTAGCAAAACATGTGTAATATGTCTATCCTTGTGCCTCTAGTCTACAAGGGGGTCCCACCTACTAGTATTATATTATTAGAATAGTTAATAATAACACTTTTAGCAATACTTTGTGGTGGAATTCATCATTACGATTTTAATTGTCAACACTCTCTTTCTCATGGTTGTGCCAGGATAGCTCCAAGTGTAATTTTCGATGCATCTACATGCACATGGAATGTCTTTTCTCAATCTGGGAATACTAGTATTGGTGTTGTTGCCATTTTCTCTTTTAGAGTGTCCAATCCTTGCTGACAATCCTCATTCCACTGAAATTTACTATCTTTCCTCAACAATTTCTCCATCGACACAGTGATTTGTGCATACCCTTTTATGAATTTCTTGTAGTAGCATGTGTGTCCCAATGCTGCTCTCAACTAACGTATTGATTTCAGTTGTGGTAGATTAAAAATCACTTCAATCTTGGCAGGATCTACTAACAAGCCTTGTTTGAACACTATATGGCCCAATAGTATCCCAAAAGGTGTCCCAAAGATGCAGTTCTTGATATTTAATGATATTTGACATTGCCTGCATATTTCCAACAATATCCTTAATACCTCTACATGGTCTTTCAATAGATTGTAGAATGTCCAATCATCCAGATATAACTCTAAAACCTGGTGGATGAATTCTTTGAATGTGGCTATGACTACTCCTGATAATATTGTTGGTGCATTTTGTTAGAACATAATCATGTATGGGGTACTTTCCTAAAAGAAGCATCCCCTTGGGCGAAGAAAGAGATTCG